>CM032630.1:21248092-21373092 GCA_019097785.1 Fraxinus excelsior
TTTGTCCAGAGTTTAGTAAGGTGTCTTCATTAGATTGTGAGTCGTGTCAGTTTGCAAACATCATCGTCTTAGTTCGAGTCCAAGAGTCAATAAACGTGCTAGTGTTCCTTTCGAATTAGTTCATTCTGATGTTTGGGGTCCTTGTCCTATTTTGTCTAAACCGGGATTCAAGTATTTTGTTACTTTTGTGGATGATTATTCTCGTGTAACCTGGTTATATTTAATGAAGAGTCGTTCCGAGTTGTTCTCTATTTTTTGTGCGTTTTGTGTTGAGATTAAAACTCAATTTAATTTTTCGATCCGTACTTTGCGAAGTGATAATGCCAAAGAGTATACATCCGTTTTGTTTCAGTCTTATATGGTTCAGAATGGTATACTCCACGAAACATCTTGTGTTGATACTCCATCTCAAAATGGAGTAGCCGAAAGGAAGAACAGGCATCTCCTAGAAACTGCACGCGCCCTCTTATTTCAAATGAATGTTCCTAAACCTTTTTGGGCCGATGCAGTCTCTACCGCATGTTTTCTGATAAATCGCATGCCCTCATCTGTTCTTTGTGGTGAGATCCCTTACAAAATTCTTTTTCCCAATAAGTCGTTGTTTCCCGTTGAACCTCGGATATTTGGTAGCACATGTTTTGTTCGTGATGTTCGTCCGAATGTCACCAAATTAGATCCCAAGTCTTTGCGGTGTATTTTTCTTGGTTATTCTCGTCTTCAAAAAGGTTATAGATGTTATTGTCCTGGTCTTCACAGGTATCTTGTCTCCATTGATGTTACCTTTATGGAAGACACACCTTATTTTCCGTCTTCTCCTCCTCCCGCACATCAGGGGGAGGACGACGATGATTTGTTGGTATATTCTATCACATCCTCTGCACCTGTCCCGGAACCAGCTCCTGTCAGGCCCCCTATTAGTCAAGTTTACTCCAGGCGCACCCTCCCTGATTCATGTCCCGCACCTGCTCCTTCGTCATCAGATCCAGTCTCAAACGATGATCTCCCTATCGCGTTACGCAAAGGTAAACGCTACTGTACTTTTCCTATTTCGTCTGTTGTTTCTTATAATTGTTTGTCGTCTTCATCTTCTTCCTTTATTGCATCTCTTGATTCTATCTCTGTTCCTAAAACCGTTCATGACGCTATATCTCATCCCGGTTGGCATCATGCAATGATAGAGGAAATGAATGCTTTGGATGACAATGGTACTTGGAATTTGGTTGATTTACCTTCAGGGAAACGGGCTATAGGGTGCAAATGGGTGTTCACAGTTAAGGTAAATCCAGATGGGTCCGTTGCTAGACTGAAAGCCCGTCTTGTAGCTAAAGGGTATGCTCAAACCTATGGCGTGGACTATTCTGACACTTTTTCTCCAGTAGCTAAATTGACTTCTGTTCGGTTGTTTATTTCCATGGCGGCCACTCATCATTGGCCTTTGCATCAACTTGATATCAAGAATGCTTTTCTTCATGGTGATCTTCAAGAGGAAGTGTATATGGAGCAACCTCCTAGTTTTGTTGCTCAGGGGGAGTCTGGGCGAGTTTGTCGTCTTCGAAAATCTCTGTATGGGTTGAAACAGAGTCCTCGTGCTTGGTTTGGAAAATTTAGTCAGGCTGTTGAAAAGTTCGGTATGATGAAAAGCAAGTCTGACCATTCTGTGTTCTACAAACATTCTGCATCTGGTGTCATTCTTTTAGTTGTGTATGTGGATGACATTGTCATTACTGGAAGTGATACTACGGGAATCTTATCTCTTAAGTCTTTTCTCCATACTCAGTTTCACACAAAAGACTTAGGGGTGCTAAAGTATTTCTTAGGTGTTGAAGTCTCAAGGAGTAAGAAAGGGATCTTCTTATCTCAGAGAAAATATGTTCTGGACTTATTGACTGAAACGGGAAAATTGGGAGCGAAGCCTTGTAGTACTCCAATGACCCCAAACATGCACCTTACAGGAGATGGAGAACGACTTGAAAATCCTGAGAGATATAGAAGATTAGTTGGAAAGTTGAATTATCTTACGGTAACTCGTCCAGATATTGCATATTCTGTCAGTGTGGTTAGTCAGTTTATGTCATCCCCAACAGTTCATCATTGGTCAGCGCTAGAACAGATTTTGTGTTACTTGAAAGGAGCGCCCGGACGAGGTATCTTGTATGCAAATCATGGGCACACTCGTATTGAAGGTTTTTCAGATGCAGATTGGGCAGGTTCCAAAGTGGATAGAAGATCCACATCAGGTTATTGTATTTTCGTTGGAGGAAATCTGGTCTCATGGAAGAGTAAGAAGCAAAATGTTGTGTCACGATCAAGTGCAGAGGCAGAATATAGGGCTATGGCACAGTCAGTGTGTGAGATAATATGGATATGTCAACTACTGACTGAAATCGGCCTTAAAATTTCAGTACCAGCAAAATTATGGTGTGATAATCAAGCTGCCCTTCATATTGCATCTAATCCTGTGTTTCATGAGCGAACTAAGCATATTGAGATCGATTGTCACTTTGTTCGTGAGAAAATTCAAGAAGGTTTGATTTCTACCGAGTATGTGCGGACTGGAGAACAATTAGGAGATATCTTCACGAAAGCTTTAAATGGAATTCGGGTAGATTACCTTTGTAACAAGTTGGGCATGATTAATATCTATGCTCCAACTTGAGGGGGAGTGTCAAAGATTGTAATAGATTGTAATTAGTTATACTTTCCTAAGATAGTTGATGGTATAATCTTTCCTTTCTTAGTTTAGTTATAACCCTATAAATAGGGTATTGTACAATGTAATATGAACAAGAAATATATATTATTCGAGAAGTTATTCACAATAAGACTAAAATTCACTTAGGTGATGCCCTTGTGTTAAAGGCAAGTCTGTTGAAGTAGTTGATGCATGTGATAAGGCTAAAATCCATTTAGGCAATGCCCTTACATTGATGACAAGCCTACTGACTAGTTGAAGCCAGTGATAAGTCTGTTGATTGTAGAATTATTACGTGTTGAACCCCTTGAAGCTAAGGTGAAGCATAACTAATGAAAGACATAGTGTGCATCAATGATTTGAAATGTCTCTCCTTCCCAAAATACAGCAACGAGACCCATTCTCATTTTCAATACATGTATTATATGTTACATCTGTCAGGGATGATGATCCTATGCCTACAGTAGTTGATATGTATCCTTGATTCAAATTTGATGTAGAGCCCTTTGAGCTTCTATAGTTCAAATGGAAGGGAAAGATAGACATTCAAGATTGAGTTAATCTTGTCTGACTGTTGTGGTTGGATCTCATTCTATATAAAAAGGGGCCTTAGACATCTTTAGCCTTTTTTCCCTTTGCAAAATCCAAGATCTTCTTAGGCAAACATACTCTGTGTTTTTCGGTCAACTGAAAATTTATTTTCAGCATGTAACACTTCTTCTCCAATTAATCTTCTCTTCATTATGTAAGGAAAAGTTCTTTTTAATTCCTGATTTTTCATTGCTTCTGCTTTTATAAGAAAGATTAAGAAATGGCATATCCCCATGTTATTCATGTAAATATGGGATTAATATGTATAGATGGGATATCCTTATGTTATTCATGTTGAAAGGATAATGGATGCAATTGGATGCCATCATAGTATCTGGATGATGTAAGAGTGGCCCATAGACTATAGTATTAGTTGGAGGGCATCCATGTGGCCGACACGTATTAAATAGAGTGAACTGGAGACTTTTAAGAAGTGATTTAGGATACCTGATACCGTAGAGATGTTTGTGCCAATCCCTGACGAGTGAACCGCTTTTCTTAGCAGGGCTACATTGTCAACGAGATGGTTTTGTATACAGGGATGAGGATGCCTCTGCACCCATTCTTTAGATATATACTTAGCTAGTATAACGTAGCCTTACCTAGGTTCTTCCAAATGCTCGGAGCCAATTAGTAGGTTCCTTTCTTCTTAGAAAAAAGGTCACTCTTGGTGAAGATATGCCTCCCCATGTTTTTCAAACATACTTCCAACCTCAAAAATCTAGTAGATGGAAGACTTTATGGGCTAGTACTACATTCGTCATTTATTTAGGGCATCCCAACCTCAATTAATAAATGAAAGCCTTCTTGGTTCTGGGTAAGAGGTTGTAGCAAACAGTGGAGGGCAATGTAGTTTTCGATCTAGTACCATGAGTATAGTGAGATTATTCTTTTAGTCTACCTCTTTTCTTGCTTTATAGTCTTTTCAATATTATTCTAGCTACATTTTTATACAGTTGAGTCGATCGGTTCGAGCTTTCTCCGGAAGATGTCCTTCAAATCTATAATTGCTAGGTGATCTCTCTTTGTCACACATTACTGATGGCTACCAAATGTATAGCCTCTAATTTTTTCTTCCTTTCAATGATTCTGAGATTTTTCTTTGTGCTAATGCCTTGGACTTACTTACAGAAGAATATGAACAAAATTAATATGTCAAGCCAGCCATGTTCTTTCTGAGTTGCTTGGCGAGGCGAATAAGCCTTTTAACACCAACACTGCCTCTTACAAATCTCAACGTGATGAGCTAGCTCACCTCTCCTAGTGGAACCCCATCCATGAAAAAAAATAAGGAAAATGATATAGACCAAAAAAAAGAGGCCATTGAAAGGACGCCTCACCATCACCAAAAACGTTGGACTGCCACCTTGTCTAACTAGGCATACTACACTAGAAGAATATAGAAAGAGACCCTTGGTCATCAAACATGTATTCATCCTCAAGTTTATCGAACCTGATGAGGTGGAGGAGCAAGATAGAAGCCTCATCAAGAGACATAAAGAAAATGGGCTGGCTAAAAAGATGCCCTTTGAGGAAAAGCCTATAATTTCTTGGGGGTCACATGGATAAGATGAACCGTCATGGGTTTTGAGATGCTCTGATTGAGCTCTATGTGACTATGAGATCGGAAGTTACTCATTTAAGCTTCAGAATTATTGGAGGCATTGAAATTTGAAATTTGTGGGTGAATGAAGTCATTTGTCCCACATTGGTAGATAAAATGATATCTAAAAGGAACAATGTGCACTTTTTTTAATTAAGTATTAATGTGATCAAACTTCATTTTCAACTTCACATTTGAATGGATCAACAAGTAGTATTCACTTATCCACAACTCATTTCTCTTCATTTATAAACTTAAATGTTGATAAATTCTTCCCTTACGGAGGCGATAATGCAGCAACCTTCTTCACGCCTGGAACCACTGAGTCATTTCTTCAAACCTAATGCTTGTCCATTGTTTCCGAATAGGCCATCGAGATGACTCACATCGCCCCAAGATTTAATGCTCCATTTATCCTCTTCAAACAAGTGAAAAACATTAACCGAAGTATTAAGAACATTCTTAGCAGACATCCCATTTGAGCCCCGTCTATGAAGTTCTTCGATGGTAGCGCCATGCGTGACTACAACTACTCGTTCGCCTCTATGTTTCTTCACAATTCTCTTCAACGCTAACGTACAGCGTTCATACAGTTGATTAAGACTTTCTCCACCAACAGGAATTTCTTGATCCCTACTACGAGATAAAAATGCTTGGTGAGCCTCAGGTCTGATTTTGCCTGCCTCGTGGAACACAACACCATGAAGATCACCCATATGCCTCTCCCTCAAGTCTTGATCTTTAAAAACCTCAACCACCCCACAGCAATTTGCTATCATCTCGGCTGTATCATACGCTCGTTTCAAGTCCGATGAGTATACTGCAGATATTTTAGGTTCCTTTGACATTCGCCTCGCCACTGCAGCCGCTTGCTTCCTCCCAACATCATTTAAGTTCACATCGAGCTGCCCCTGAATTCTTCGCTCAGCATTCCATTCAGTTTCACCGTGACGAATAACAATAATCTCGGTATAATCAGGTGCAACAGCTTCAATTTCACCACCTCCATCACAATCAGGTTGAGGTAAAGTCAAATCCCTGGAAGTGAGATCGGCCATCAAATTACAAAGGATCAAGCTTTTGCCTTGGATATTGTCTACACGATACTATCAAAACCTCTTTAGGATGGGAGGATTGAAGAAATAGAGAAAAAAATGAACAGGGGAGTGAGATTGGAAAAAATAATATATGACACTTTCAAAATGCCAGCTATAGTTAATATAGGAGAAAAATCATCTAAAAAACTTATATCTTGCTTTTGTATAACAACTTGGAATAAACAACCTAACTAAATAATTTAAAAAGTTACTTCAACGGCTAATTTGGTGCGGTCGTTGTTTATATGTTAATCAAAGATAAGGGCAAGTTGGATTAATATTTAAATGGCCGAAACATTGACTAGTATTATAATGATTTTGAAAATGGTCGTTAAATACAGTGCATTAAATTTAGAATCGTGTGCATACTACACAATTAGGTAATAATATATCATGCCAATATGGAGTATTGAAATCGTATATGTTCATTTTCCATTTTGTTGACATAAAAAAATAAATAAAATAACAAATAATGGGTTGGGTCGATTTAAATAACTAGCCCAATTAAAATTATCACCAGGCAAACTGTCAGCCTTCTAGAACTTGCTTGAACGAAGCAGAGTAAGGAAGAGCCCGTTGTAAAGTACATCGAACGCTGGTGAGACCTCGTGCTCAATTGCAAAGAACGAATAAGTGAAGCATCTTCCATGGACATGTATGTACAAGGCATGCATTAGGAATTACTTTATAATCTCCAAGCAAATATGCGTAATTCCTTTGAAGAGTTGGCGACATGTGCTCATGGCCTAGAACTCCAAATTGCAAGGCATGAGAGTTACTTACCAAGTGATCCACGTGATAAGAAAGATCCTAAGAAAGAAATAAAGAAGGAAGTTAAGGCAAGTAAATCCAAAAAGGTAATGACAATTTACACTATCCCTACAAAGATAGCCTTCTAAAGGTCGAAATCAAACCCAAGACCAAAACTAAAACTAGAGTTCAGACCTACCAAGGGACTAGTCCAAAGCAGAGGTCATGTGACTCTGAAAGAACTTGAAGAGAAGGAGTACCCATTCTTTGATTCTGGAATTTTGGATCAACTTCTCGAATAGAAGATAATCGAACTTCTAGCCCCAAAGAGATCTGAGGAAGTTGGTAAGGTCGATCATCCTAAATATTGTAAATTTCATAGAATCATCAGTCGCCCGGTGGAAAAATATTTTGTATTGAAAGATCTTATTGGTCGCTTGGACAAAGAAAATAGAATCAAACTTGAAACTGGAGAAAACCCAATGGTTGCCTGCTCGATGGTTTCGTTTGGATCATTTGATCCCATCACCATTGCAAAAGGGGAATATACATTTTCTCATACATACGAAGCTAGTATATCTTCGACTGAGGAGTTTAGACCATAACTTCCAGAAGGAGCCATTCCGATAAAGTTTGAAATAGATAAAGAAATTACTATCAATTACGTCTACCTAAGAATGGATTGGCCACGTGCACTCAATCGTCCAACATTTTACGAAATTATGACAGGTGACTTGGATTTTGGGATTCTAATTCAGAGTCCAACGACGAGATCGGTGATGGTTGGTCCACCTTCATAAGTAAGAAGGAGAAATACCGAATGTCGAATAAAACAGGTAAAATATCACCTTCTACATCTCTTGTAGGACTGAAATTTGGGCATCGAGTATGAAAGTCCAACCTAATGAAAACGTAACATTAGAAGAAAATCAGAAAGGATGGACCCTTGTAAAAAGACGTCATCTAATGATTCCAAAATTTCCAAGTCCTGATGTTTGTAATGAGAAACTAAAATCGAGAAACAACCAAAGAAGAAGGTCTAAAGTCAAGCCAAAAGTGTCTACTAAATCAACAGAACTAGAAGTCACTTCACGTGTTCTTCCTAGACTACCAACCTTGGGTGATTATTTTCCCAATGGTTTCTTCGACCGTAAATGTTTTACCTCCAATGTTATCAATGAGGAGGAGAAATATTAAGCAAAGAACGCATCGAAATAGAGTTCAAAAGAGAAGAAAACTATCTCATGACTTAATAATATTTATTCTGATACAAGTTTAGCTGAGTCTTTTAAGCTTCATTTCGATGATCGAATGACTTTAATTACGGTGTTGATAGATTCAAAAGAATATGAAGGTGAAGTCTTAGTACATATTGGATCCACAACCTGACAAGACTATACGGCCACCATCACATTTGACGATGAAGATTTACAACTGGGCTCTCGTTTACATAATATACCCTTTTATGTTAGTGGTTTTATTCGAGAATGTAAGATAAATCGCATAATGATCAATTGTAGATATGATGTGAACATCATGCCAGTCAAAACAATGCAGAAGATTGGAATTAATGTCGGTGATCTGTCCAAGAGCAAGATCATAATTCAAGGATTCAACCAAAAAGGTCAACGAGTCATTGGCAGAATTTGTTTGAAGCTGCAAATAGAGGAGTTAATTTCCTCGACTCTCTTCCATGTCATCGATGCTAAAACATGTTAGGCTGCATGAAACTGGAGTAGTACCTTCGACTTGGTACCAATGCTGCAAATATAGTTGAGACAGAGAAGTCAAATGTGTAGTAGCTGAGTCCAAACCATTCCTCGAAGAATAATCTCATTTTGCTGATGCCAGATTTTACGTGGAAGATGAATAGTGTAATTCTGCAGGGTTGACCCTGTCCGAATTTAAAATTAAAGGAAATACAGATGATGATGATACATCTAGTGCTGCTCAATCTCATCAGTTTGTCAAAGGTAAATTAAAAATTATATATGAAGGATTCTCTAAAGGTAAAAAGCCTCAAATAGAATCGATCGATGTTGAGGTATTGAGAAAAGGGTTAACTCTTCCAATACCTAGTATTCCAAAATTGTTTCTACCCCCATCAACTTCTGAATGTCCTGGGAGAACGCAAATCATCATTGGAAGCTTCGACATCTATTCCAAACATATCATATAGCATTTGAAGAAGCTTCTGACTCAAAACCTGAGTCTGAAAACTCTACCACAACAGATGAACTCGAACCGGTCCTAACTACATGTGAAGAAAGGGAACAAGATAATGTAGATGACTTGAAGTAATTAAGCTTGGGGACTGAAGAAGACCTAAGACCAGTGTTTGTAAGTGCCCTCCTCGATCAAAAAGAGAAATCAGAGTATATCCATTTGTTTCAAGAATACAAAGATATATTTGTGTGGTCTTACAAAGAAATGTCGGGTTTAGATCTGAGGGTTGCAGTACATCGGCTTGCAATAAGACATGGAGTTTAACCGATCAAGCAACCTCAAAGAAGTTTTCGACCAAAACCGATTCTTCAAATTGAAGTGGAAGTCAACAAACTTGATATGATTCGGGATGGCCTTTTACCCAAATGGAATTTGATGATTGATAGAGAGTGGTTAATGGCAAGTTTGAGTCTTCAAGGGGTTAATAAAAGTAATAAATATGTATGTTCGGGAAACGGGGATCATGGGGTTAAAGAAAACATGTCAAAGTACAAGTTTCATGTTGGGCATGGAAAAAGAAACCAAATAGATCAACTCAGTTCAAGCAGCAAACGAGCAGCATGGATGAAAACGAACATAATTTTCAGCTCGGTTGTGGATTTTCATGCATGAGTACATTTCGAAAACGATACGAAATTCTGCACAAGGCTACATAGGCACATGATACCTTTGGGCTTGCTATCACATAGAAACATATCGAGAACAAGTTGGCGAAACATTTCAATTTTTTAAGAGTTTCCTAGTTTGACTAAAATACAATCTTTTAATATCTTTTGTAATATTTAGAGTTATTTTCTATTTTAACTACATTAATTAGATTTTAGTATAAATAGGTTTATTTACCTTATTGCGAAAAACTAAGAAACTTTTTTGACAAATTTACTATTGAGATATATTCGAGAGGCTATTGTGTTTTTCAAAACCTTGTTCTTCTTGGAATATTCTGAACTTATCAAGAGGATTCTTATGATGTTCAACACTGAATGCGGATCAGGTGTTGTGTAATCAATAGGTCATTCAAACTCCATTTTTGTTTGGTTCAAACTCAAAATCGAGATTATTTTTTGGACTTTCTTGGGATCTTTAATCTCGTTGTGGGTTGCATAGTGTTCTTTGCTACGTGATTCTCATTAGTTAGTATCAGAATAAGGCTCCAAAATAAATAGGTTATATATTTTGTTTCTTGTTTAGAGTCTTGTTTTTTTTTCAATGTTCTTCGCGTTCTTCGGGTCCGTCTTGTTTCTTGAGTTTTGATCCAGAAAATTACATACAAAAAAGTGTCAAAGTTGTTTTTTGGAGTACTTACAAGGCCAAATCAATTTTCGTTTGTTTTGCTGGATTTGTAGTTGAATTCTCAATGTAAAAAAATTCGAAAAAAAGTATTGTTATTACTGGAAAATTTTCAGTAGTTTAAATTTCAGTTTTGAGTAAAAAAAAGATTGGTCAATATTTATTTTATTTTTTTACGTTCCTAAATAGTCCATTGAATTCGTTCTTCATCCTTTCACATATTTCGTGTCTTTGAGTCATTCTTCGTTTTTAATTTCTTTTTCATATCACAATTCGTGATCAGTACTCGGTTGGATCCACGGGAATATAATATTGGTTGAGTTCACCTTGTTCTTTGAAATATTTGGGCGAAAGTATTGAGTGGTAAAAGGTAGAGTGGCGAGATTAATAGCGGAAAAAAGATAATAATTAAATGATACACGAGTGATCATTTATGAGGCAGAAATTCAATAAAATTAGGATGTCAGATAGAAAAGGTTCCAATTCAAACAGGCGGTCGAATCAAAACTGCGTGGTGGATTATGTAATAAGGCGGTTTGAGCGGGTGCTTGGGGATGTGAGTAAAAGGCTTGATAGGTTAGATATATCGGTGGCAAATCTTCATAGAGGACAATCAAATGTAAGGAGACTGGGTAGGCGGAAGCCTTGGATGGATGTATATGATGATTATGGATTTAGTAGTGATATGGATGATGATGCATCGATGGTGGATGATATGTGTAGGATGAGAAATAGAGAAGGTAGGTTTGAAAGAAGGGTAGAAGTCGTGTTGGAGATGAAGTTGATGGGAATATGGGCAATATTAAGATGTCAATTCCACCGTTTAAGGGAATGAGTGATTCAGAGGCTTATCTAGAGTGGGAGAAGAATGTGGATTTAATATCTGATTGTTATAATTATTCGGAGGAGAAGAAGGTGAAAATTGCAGTTCTTGAGTTTGTTAATTACGCTATAACTTGGTGGGATCAAGTCGTTACATCAAGGAGAAGGAATCGGGAGTGAGCAGTTACTACTTGGGATGAGTTGAAAACTATCATGAGGAAACGATATGCACCTAGTCACTATTTTGTGTATAGGAGTGATAGGCATGATAGAGGATTTCGAGAGGATCCTAGAAGGTGTAATGGGGTTGAGAAGTCAATGGGAGGCAAAATACCCATTGAGAAACATGTAATATTCTCAGTAAACCAACTAGTTTGGATTATAAACTAGAATTTTAGAATATTCGCGACATGATTAATTCTCAAAATAATCATATCAAGGAGCAAGTGAAAGAAAAGAGAGAAAATAGTAAGGTGGCTAAATGTGATGAAAAAAGAGAGGAGCCACATGAGAGAAAGGAAATAGAAAATGAAAATGAGAGTGGAGAGCAAACAAAAGATGAAGAGACACAAGAGGGAGAGAGAGAGAGAGAGAGAGAGAAGAAAAGTTAGAAGTGAGCTTGCAAGAAAATGAAAGTGAAGTTAAGAGGGTGAGGGTTTCAGTGAGAACTAACAATTCCCTCCCTAGTTTGGCTATTTCTGTCTTGCGGGGTTTCTGAACATATTGGCATCCATGAAAGCAAGCCTATTGGGATACCACCTAATTCAGGCATTGAGCATTGACTTGTGGATGAAATTAACATGCCTTACCTCAACTTGGATATCTCTCTAATACCGAAAGTTGACTTTGTGATTGCCGATGTAACGAAAGAGTTTCAAATGCATTGGAAAGAATGTATATATACAGTGGGTTGAATTATCAAGGTGAAGTGATGGGAGAGATGAGTCTATTGGCAGTGTCATTGTTACAAACACCTAGTCCAAGTAAGACATGGATGAAGCACTATGACATGCCAACATAGGTTATTTTTGGAGCATCACAAGTTTGGAAAATGAAGTCATTGGGACGAGCACACTTTGATCTATGTGATGGTTATTGGGTGTTCATACAAAAGAAGCGGGTATGAATTCAAAAGAGATCCAAACTGCATCCTAGAGTAAATGAACCATTTCACGTTCTTGCTATGATTGGAAACAATAGCTATAATCTGAGCATCGAATGTATGGATTTGAGGATGAATCCTTTGGAAGATGGAGAGTATGATATGATCCAGGATGGCCTGAAATCTACATAGAATTTGATGATTGACGAATAGTGGTTAACGGCGAGTTCGAGTCTTCAAGGGGTTAATAAAAGCGATACAAATACATGTTCGGGAAATGGGGCACATGGGGTTGAATAAAACATGTGAAAGTACAAATTTCATGTTGGGCTCGGAAGAAGAAACCAAATGGATCAACTCGATTCAAGCAGCAAACAAGCAGCCTAGATGAAAATGGACATAACTTTCAGCTCGGTTGTCGAATTTTCATGCATGAGTGCATTCCAAAAATGATACGAAATTCTCCACACAAGGCTATGTGGGCACATGATACTTTTGGGCTTGTGGTCGCATAGAAACATGCCGAGAACAAGTTGGCGAAAAATTTCCAGTTTTTTAGAGTTTCCTAGTTTGACTAAAATACAATCTTTTGATATCTTTTGTAGTATTTAGAGTTATTTTCTATTTTAACTATATTAATTAGGTTTTACTATAAATAGGTTTATTTCCTTCATTGTGAAAAACTAAGAACCTTTTTTGACAAATTTACTATTGAGATATGTTCGATAGGCTATTGTGTTTTTCAAACCTTGTTCTTATTAAAATATTCTGAATTTATCAAGAGGATTCTTGTGGTATTCAACACTGAGTGTGGATCATGTATTGTGTAATCAAGAGGTTATTCAAATTTCATTTTTGTTTGGTTGCTTGGTTCATTAATTTCTTGTTCAAACTCAAACCCGGGATTATTCTTTGGGCTTTCTTGAGATCTTCAATCTCGTTGTGGGTTGCATAGTATTTGTTACTACATGGTTCTCATCAAAACTTATTAAAGCTAGATTCATACGTAAATTCAAGTACCCAACTTGGATCGCACATATTGTTCCTATCAAAAAGAAGAACGGACAATTACGAGTCTGTGTTGACTTTCGTGATCTAAATCAAGCATGTCCAAAAGATGATTTTTCGCTTCCGATAGTAGAATTAATGGTGGATGCAACTATCGGAAATAAAGTCTTATCTTTCATGGAAGGATTTTTAGATACAACCAAATATGCATGAATCCAAAAGATGAGGAACTTACAGCATTCCGTACTCCTAAGGGCATATATTGTTATAAAGTTATGCTGTTTGGATTAAAAAATACGGGGGCAACCTACCAACGAGAAATGCAAAAGATCTTCAATAACATGCTACATAAGAACATAGAATTCTATGTAGATGATCTCATCGTTAAAATAAAGAAATGTGATGATTACCTACAAGATTTACGGGATGTTTTCGAAAGGTTTCGGCGACATCAATTAAAGATGAATCCGCTGAAGTGTGCATTTGGTATCACATCTAGGAAATTTCTTGACTTCATTATTTGACATAGGGGTATTGAAATAGATCAATAAAAAATCGAAGATATAATCAACATGCCGAACCAAGAAATGTGCATAAGTTGAAAAGTTTTCAAGGAAAATTCGCATACATTCGAAAATTTATCTCTAGACTTTCTGGACGTTGTCACCCATTCAACAAATTGGTAAAGAAAGATGTACCATTTGAATGTGATGATGCTTGTCGAAGTGCTTTCTAAAGCATTAAGCAATATTTATCTCATTCACCAATATTTGTAGCTCCAGTCCCAGGAAAATCACCGACTCTTTATGTTCTAGCACAAGAATATTCTCTAGGAGCATTTCTTGTCCAGGCCAATGATGAAGTAAAAGAGAATGCACTCTACTACTTAAGCCGGACACTGGTAAGCGCCGAAATAAAGTATTCTTCTATTGAAAAAATATACCTTGTGTTAATCTTCGTGGCTAAAAAATTAAGACATTATATGTTATCACACACGATCAGTCTTGTTTCAAAGATTGATAATTTAAGTAAATAATGTATAGACCAATTCTTTCTGGAATGATTGAAAAATGGGCACTATTATTGTCCGAGTTGGACATCAAATTCATTCTACAAAAAGTCATCAAATGACAAGTTTTGGCAGATTTCCTTGCTGACCATCCAATTCTAGAGGAATGGGAACTACAAAAAGACCTCCCTGATGAACAAGTTCTATTTACGAAAGTCATACAATCATGGAGGGTATACTTCGATGGGATAGCCCGAAGTTATAATACAGGAACAGGAGTTGTCTTTGTCACTCCCCATGATCTTGTCATGTCGTACTCTTTTACCTTAATAGAGAAATGTTAAAACAACCTGATGGAATATCAAGCCCTTATCATTGGCTTAAAGACAACGTTAGATATGGATATCTATCAGCTGGAAGTCCTTGGAGATTCTAAATTGATAATCAACCAACTTCTAGTCGAGTACGAAGTCTGTAATTCTAACTTGAAGCCATATCATAAAAATGCATCAACGCTAATAAAACGATTTGATTCGTTAAAAATCAAATTCGTACCTAGGACTGAAAATAGAGAAGTTGATGCCTTAGCTAATTTGGCAACTGTTTTAGCCAGGTCATATGAAGATTTTTCCCACTCCATATCAATTGCTCAAAGATGGGTGTTTCCGTCATTTCTACGCAGTGATATGAAAGAGAATAATAGTGTTGAAGTAATCGAAGATGATGAATAGAAGATTAGAGACAGCCAATAATCAATTTCTTCAACATCAAAAGCTACCAGACAATCCACAACGAAAAATCGAGATTAAAAGGCGTGCATCCTGTTTTGTCTTTTATAAGGGAACACTTTATCGATGATCATTTGATTGAGTCTTCCTCTGATGCCTAAGTAATGATGAAGCAACACGTGTCGTGGAAGCAGCCTACTCTGGAATCTGTGGTGTTCATCAGTCTAGACACAAACTCCATTTTAGAATAAAGAGGATATGGTACTACTGGCCAACTATGGTACAAGACTCCATTGATTATATGAAAAAATGTGAAGCTTGCCAAGTTCATGCAAACTTCATCCATCAATCTCCAGAATAATTACATCCGATAGTAGCTTCATGGCCATTTGATGTATGGGATCTTGATGTAATTGGACTCATAACTCCAAAGTCTTCAGCTAGACATTCATACATCCTCGCTGGAACCGACTACTTTTCTAAGTGGGCTGAAGCCATACCATTGAAAGAAGTAAGGAAAGAAAATGTTGCGAATTTCATCCGTATCCAAATCATTTATCAATATGGGATCCCACGATACATCATCACTGATAATAGGAATCCTTTCTACAATAGTCATACAAACTATTTATGTTCAAACTTCGGATTCAAACAGTACAACTCATCCATGTACAATGCAGTAGCTAATGGGTTAGCAGAAGCGTTCAACAAGATTCTATGTAGTTTACTAAAAAATGTTGTCTCCAAATCAAAAAGAGATTGGCATGAAAGAATTATTGAAGTCTTATGGGCTTATCGAACTCCAACACAAGCCACTCATTACGCCTTAGTGTATGGAGTGGAAGCTGTACTTCCTTTGGAGTGTCAAATCCCATCATTTCGAGTTGCCATCCAAGAAGGTTTGATAATAGAGAAAAATGCCCATCTTCAATTGGAGGAGCTAGAAGCTTTGGATGAGAAGAGATTAGAGGCATAAATGCACTTGGAGTGTTATCAAGCCTAGATGGCGATGTCCTTCAACAAGAAGGTGCGACCAAGATCATTTCAAGTTGGAGATTTGGTACTTTTCGTACGCAAACCAATCACAATCACAAGAAAAACAGGGGTCAAGTTCCAACCTAAATGGGATGGTCTGTTTGTTGTTACTCATGCATTCACTAACGGAGCATACAAGATCATGGACAAAGATGGACTACAAATCGGACCTATCAATGAAAATTTTCTCAAGCGTTTTTACGCTTGAAGTTCTTTATTTTATAAATTTTCATTGTAATAAAACGTAATACTCCTGGTAAGAGGATAGACTGTGAATGTCCCCGCTCCTCAAATAAACAAAAAATTGTGTTCTTGTAATAAACTCCGTTCAACTTGATCATGTTTGGGTACGTAGGGAGCTTGAATAAATTATAAATTCAAGTTCAGTCACTAATTATAAATTCATTCAACTTGTTTACCATTTTTGTAGTAAAAAAACACAAGAAACAAGAAAAAAAATGGTTCATCATAAAAAGACAAAGAATGATGGCAAATCAAGATTCATATAACTGTCTGGTTAATGGATGATGCGTTAGAGACATCTCTAGTCTGTAATTCTTCTAATGCGGCCTTTGCAGTTCCGAGCATACTCTTTTGTTCCTGATGGGTTTGAAGTTCATCACGGAGTCTATCCAACTCGAAAGTTAGCTGACTAATTTTATCTTCCAATGAAGAACAAGTGGAATCTTCTACTTTCAGCTGAATGTTCAAAAGCTTCAACTGCTCAGTCTTTTCTTCGGTAGTTGGACACTCTAAGTGCTACATTCTTTTAGATAAATAAATGTCAGCTTCTTTAAGAAACACGTCCATGCATTCCATCAAAAGTGTTTGTCCTGCGCAGATTGAGTTGTTAATCATGTTTAAAGAATTAAATTATTTTCATCCCACCAAGATTGGATGTTGGAAAATCCATGCTTCAGGATGTTTCTAAAACACTTCTGAAGATAATTAGTCATGGCTTATTGCAAAGTAGCCTTCAAGTAAGGAGACTCTTAAGTTATCCCAGGTGGAGGACCAGCCATGGAAGAACAAATTAGAGCTGTCCGATGATTATTTGTTTCTAAAGACAGAATGTTAACTAAAGCCAATGAAGGCAGAGCAGCTAGAACTTCTTCATTGATCTCTGAAATGTTAGCTCTCGCAGTTTCAGAGTTCACTTCATCTTGGAAATCATCTACGTTGAACGCTAAAATGCCTTCATTAATAGTATTCGGGTATTTTGCAAGGTGGGACGTGAAAATCATGAGTACTATCTATTCCTTGAAGCGCACTAATTCTCACATCATTCTCGTCAATCTAATGTTACAAAGACTTTGGATTCATAGAAAAATTCAACACTTCAGGAATACTTGGAAAACCTACAAAAAAAGCCTACCCACATTCCGTGTTCTAGGCGACGTATCTAAAAATTTATCATCTAATGGTGTATTCGGGAGACACAAGAGGGAAGATAACTGCTAGATCGGTTGGATATGACAGCTTCTAAATGCTCGTGACATTTACTAATAATGGGCATATGCAACTCTGACAAAGGTTCCAAGAGCTCATTAGAATGATCTATAGTTGGCTTATGGATATTAAGTTTAAGCTCGCCTCGTATGCCAGGCTAGGCATGGTACTTCATATCAGTATCTTTGAAACGAATGTAACTTTTGCCTTGGATTTTAAGCTCGACAATTTCGTGTACATCCAAACACGCTTTGTTATTAGAGCTCGTCCTAACCATCTCTAAAAAAAGAAGGCTAGAAAATTAGCCAAAAATAATAAATTAACGGGCAGTGAATCTTTAAACTCCTTTATTGTCTAAATCACGAGCTTCCCAAATATAAATGATCCCAAACACAAAGCGTCATGGCCGGTCGAAGGAGTCAATCTTTGGTCCTAAACACAAAGTGTCTTGGATGGTCGAAGGAGTCGGCCCTTATCCCAAACACAACGTGCCTTGGACGGTCGAAGGAGTCGGTCATTGGTCCCAAATACAAAGTAACTTGGACGGTCGAAGGAGTCGATCATTGGTCCCGAACAAAAAATGCCTTGAATGGCAAAAGGTAGCAGTCTTTGATCTTCAATGTGCATGAGAAAGTTGGTGATTTTGAGTATTTTCTGAGCCCATAAATAATTGAAGTACAAAATTCTACTGTACACCAAGAAAATCTCGAACCTAAAATTCTTTTGACTTGTTCCAAAAGTTGAATTCTTGAAAATAATAATGAAGAATATTAGTTCTAACTTTATAACAACCTTACCAAAAAAAAAAATAACATAAAAAACGAGAAAAAGTAGAAACCAAAAACCAAAAATAAATAATAAATAATAAAAAAAGTGTGAAAATGTGAAAGGCAGCCAAGAAAAAAATCCATGTAAAAACGTAGAAGGCAGAAACCAAACAATTTGGTTTCTAACCCATTCCAGGAACCAAGAAAACTAAAAAAATTTGAGAAACCAAAGGCAGAAACCAAACAATTTGTTTGGTTTTGGTTTCGCAGTCGGCGGAGACCAATTTTATTTTTGGTTTTCGCCGACAGCGGAAGCCAATTTTCCAAAAAAAAAAAAAAAAAAAAAAAAAAGAAGAAGCCTAATCTTGTTTTACCATTATTTGCAAATTTAATGTGTTAGTTTCTAAACCTCATAATTCGTTCATATAAATATGTAGGTATCGGGTTTCACTTAAACTCAATTTATCATAAAATATAAAAAGACTGCTTAAAATCAAATAAATAAATAATTGAATAACGGTTACGCTTAAAAAAATTGGAAATCAAGATTTATTAATTTATTTATTTCATAATAAACAAATAAATAAATCTTGAGGGGCATTTGTAGACAAAAAAATAAATAAAATAACAAATAATGGGTGGGGTCGATTTAAATAACTAGCCCAATTAAATTTACTAAATTAAAACCTAAGCGCATAAAATCTTAAAGGCACATTCCACTTTTTTTTTTTTTTTTTTTTTTTCAAAATCCATAATTATTCAATTATAATCAATTTAATTGAATTAATTGAGTGGTTACCAAAATTGGCCATGAATTTTCCCTATAAATAGGATCAAATGTCCATTACAGTGGAGGAAGAAAAGTGCTAAAGAAAATCACGAAGTGCAAAAGAAATCATCTCAACTCCAAGTCCAGCAAACACGAAGAAAATCAAAATCTTCTTCAAATCAAGCAAATCCAAGAAGATCAAAGTCTACTTCAAATTAAATCAAGATCAAGTCCAAGTTTCGAAGTGCAAATTCAAGCGTCGAACAAGTGAAGTTCTCGACAAATCAAATTCTCAACAAATTTCGAAGTCTAGGATTTAAGCCACGTGAAACATTTAGATCATTAATCAGAGAATCTTGCAATTTTGCAATTACAAGGAGAATCATATCTATTTGTATTTTTTCAAAAAATATAATTTGTAGATTTCTATATATTAATACATAAAATTTGTCGTACACATTTATTTTGGAGAACAAGTTGGAATGAATCAAATATTCCTTTTTTTTTTATTGTGCCTCACATTTCTCGTACGTCCTACACCCAAAATACTTAAATTAGCTTATTGACATGACTGTTGGAATACTCAATGCCTCTTATTTATTTCCATGTGTTATTTCACATTAGCAAAAATGGTTCTTAGAAACAAGTTTAAATAGGAATGATAAACCTATTAAAGATGACTTTACAACCAATAAATTAAGAGCGTGTGGCTTGATGAATAAAATGTGACAATATAAAAAATTTAATTAAAGCCCACAAGTCAATGTTTGCACCATGTCATCAAAAGAAAAGACTTAATTACTCTCATGGCCTTATCAAAAACCTATGATCTATAAATAAGCATAGTTGGAACAAAGAACGATATGAAAAATTGAATTCATTCTAATTTCCAATGACCATTTTGTCCTGGCTTTTGCTCTTAAAGATATCCTTTGGGCTTAATAAGCGAAAAATCTAGTCTGTGAGAGGAATTTGTATTACTTAATTTCGAACTCAGTATACTAGTGTTGTATGTGGGAAGCTAGAATAAAGAACCGCCATCTTTGTTATTTTCGAGTAAAATCCATAACTAAAAATGAACCATTTGAAGTTAAAGGCATGCTTGAATATGTGGTTCTAACTCTTGGGGTCCCTCTAGCATTCTCACATCGAGTGGAAATAGGTATTTCTTGTCTATCATAAATGACTACACTAGAAAAGTATGTGTTTATCTTTTAAAGGATAAATCTGACACCTTTCATAGTTTTAATAATTGAAAAAGACAAGTTGAAAACCAAACTGGTAAGAAAATCAAGTTTTTAAGAACTGATAATGGCTTAGAGTTTTGTAACACTGATTTGACAATATGTGTAAAGAAAATGGGATAACAAGACATAAATTGTTCCTTACACTTCCCAACAAAATGGGGTAGCGAAAAGGATGAATAGAACCATACTTGATAAAGTACGTTGCATGATGTTTATTTCTGGAGTCTCAAAGTCTTTTGGGGAGAAACTGTTATAACTGCTTGTTATCTGACTAATTTGACGCTATCTACTACATTGAATGGTGATACTCCGCATGAAAGATGGTATGGTAAACTAAGTGATTATTCTATACTTAGAAATTTTGGTTGTACTGAATTTTCTCATTAGAGTAAGGGAAAGCTTGAACCTAGAGCTAGAAAATGTGTTTTTCTAGGCTATCGTAAGAGGTCAAGGGGTAGAGGTTGTGGATAGGAGCCAAAAGGGGATTAAGATCATTGTAAGTAGAGATTTTACATTCAGTGAGAGTGAAATGATGTGCTTTAAAACTGAATCTAAACATGTGGGTAAAGAAAAACAAGGTAAATAGAGGAATTAGTTGAAGGTGGAGTTAGGGAAACTTAGCACATCCGTCCCTGTTACAGAGTGAGGTGGAGACTCGAGAACAACAACCTGACATGGAGAATAGAGATGAAGTAATGATAGAAGAATACCCTGGAGAAGAGAATCCTTTAGCAGATTATAACTTAGTTAAGGATAGATAGATGAGACAGTCTAGATCACTCATAAGATTTGGTTATGAATCTAAGCTAGCTTTTGCTCATGCGAGCTATGAGGAGTTAGCCGACAGGAAGCCAAAGACCTTTGAAGAGACAATGAAAAGTGAACAATCTAAAGAGTAATTTACGGCAATGAAAGATGAAATGGGTTCTTTAGAAAAGAATCAAACTTGGGAGCTAGTACATAAACCTAAGAATAAATCTACTATTGACTGTAAGTGGTATTTAGGGTTAAGGAGGGTACTAGTGCATCTGAACCCTTAAGATTTAAGACTAGGTTAGTGGGCAGGGGTACACTAAGAAGGAGGGGGTTGATTACAATGAGAAATTTTCATATATTATTGAGTACACTACTATTAGAGTCATATTTGCATTGGTTGCACATTTTGACTTTGTTTGTGCATCACATGTTGTTACATATTTGCATTGGTTGCACAACTTAAGTTGTTGAGTACACTACTATTAGAGATTTATCTTAGTTTATTTTACTTTATTTAAGCCCATATGTGTGATTTCTAATTCATGTCAAATATCATATATGGAATCACATGTGCTAATAAGATTAAATTCATTTACGTTCAAAGCACAATAAAGAAGATTTTTAGCTCTAGCATTCAATGATAATTTTCTTTTATCATCCTCATCATGTTCTTCTCTGGGCTTTGGAATAGTTTGGTCCGGTTTTCCATCAAGTGTAATAACCTTAGTGAGCTTATAAGGACCAAATTCAATAACCTCCCAAACATTATAATCAATTGATTGAATATAAATTATCATTCTAGTTTTTCAATAATTATAATGTGTACCATCAAACAAAGGAGGACGATTTGTAGAATATCCTTCAATATTTAGATTAGCCATAATACAAGATAGTGAAATCTTAAAAATGTGCACATAGGCTCTGATACCAATTGATAATCCAAGAATAACTAACTAAGAAGGGATGATTGGTTTTTGAAACTTTTTCGACACTTAATCTGAAAACAATTCGATACACAAGATATAAATGTAAAGCATGATAGGAGAATTAATTATGAAAGTTTGATGACTTAATTCAAGTATAAATATGGCACAATGTAAATGGCAATGTAAAGTAAAGTAAAGTGAGATAATGTAAAGATAACAAATCGATTTAATGGTTCGATACACATTGTGTTCTACGTCCCCGTTACCAAACTATCCGTCACAAGCAAGATCAAATGCACTATAATGATAACTTACAAACAAGGAGTACCAATCCTTAAGTGACTTACAAATAATGAACACTTATCCTTAAGTGACTTACAAATAAGGAGTACTTATCCTTAGGTGACTTACAACAAGGAGCACATATCCTTAACAACAATCGAGTTTTTGCAAGGCTCTCGAACCCACCAAAGTATAAATGATAATTTTACAATTGAAAGAATTCTCTTAACAAGTAATATAATCAAGTCAAGTATTTACAGAGTTAGGATAACACTTCAATAGATAGCAAATAATAAAGATCAAGTGTTTTTGATGAAAACTTTGATGAACAATTGATAATGAATTAGTTTGTATTTTTGTATCAAAGTTTTCAAATCAATGATCTCTCTTAACAAATAATATAAGTTAAGTATGAAGAGAGATTTACACTTAAATCAAAGTGTTGGCAAAGAAAGCTTTTATCAAGAATGAAGATTAGATGAAGTTGTGAAAAGTTCTTTGCAAAATGAAATTCTTGATAAAATAGATTGAATCAATCAAGAGTTTTTTTTTGTAATAAATGAAATAGAATTTAGACTCAAGTAATTTCAATGATATTCAATAAATGAGCTCTTCAAAAATCTCTTGTAAGTTGGTTAACATTGAATGCAAGATAGATTGATATTTATAGAGTAAAAAGAACGAGAATCAGTTGCTTTCGGTTGAGTGCTTTCGGTCGACCGAAGTGTAATATAGCCGTTGTAAAATTCAAACCATTAGAGTTTCGACGACACTTTGGTCGATCAAATCGATTGACCGAAATATCTTTCGATCGAGCATACCAGTCGACCGGTATACTTTCGGTTAACCGAAAGATGCAAAATTTTGGAATTATTAAATTTTATATCAAGTTATTCATTTTTCCAAAATTACTTATTATTTCTGAAATGTTTTCGTGTAAGTGATGAGTTATGAAATATGGTTCGAGCTTTATGTTCTTGCTCTTCGAGTCTTTTTCAATTTGCGCACTCTTCAATTGACGATGATTTGTGCCCTTGAGTGTGTAGGATTATGAAAAACTCAAGAAAACTAGATATGTTAGAACCATAAGAGTATTGTTTGTTATAATCAAAATAAGTGGAACTAATTATAGATCAACATGTCTAACTCTTGTGTTAGTTGGAAATCACAGTTACAACACATAGTTACACTATCCACGAGAAAATTGAATACATCGCTACTACTAAAGCTATTAAAAAAGCTTTATGGCTTAGAGACCTTCTTCATGAACTTTGTATTCTAAATGATTATGTAGCAATATATTCTGATAGTCAGTTATCTATACATTTGTGCAAGAATACATTTTTCACAGACGCACCAAACGCATTGATGTTAGACTACATTTCATTAGAGATATTGTGTCACAAGAAGTTGTAAGACTTGAGAAAATACACACAATATAATCCACCGGACATGGGCACTAAGGTGCTACCGTTGACGATAGGCGGGCGACATAGTTTCTGTTTCTAAAGCTCAAGTCAAGCCTTTGCAACAAGCTAGCAAAATTCCGACGCCGTTTTTCCTTCTTTTTCATTCACGAACCCTATACCTAATATAACTCAATTTCTACTATTGCAACTTACTCCTTGACTTTTACAACAAATTGATTTTAGTCCATTTTGTTCACAGACTTGCCAATTACATCAAATACCTAACAAACTCTTCCTTTGGCATTCTATGACAAAATTACAATCTAAATCAATGTAGTAGTGAAAATAATTACAAAATCAATGACTGACACAACCAACACTAACTATCTTGATTGAATTCTGATTTTCCTTTATCAAAACATGTTTCCTGAAATAGACAACCCAAATACTCAATGTAATATGTATGTGAAATAGTACTAAGTGTAAAATCAATTTAAGTATTTAATTCCAATAGTTATAACTCATAACACATCATTTTAGTTTCAAAGAGGAGGTGATGGGAAAATATTTTCTACAAGCATTGAGGGATCGTAAGAAGACAGAATTCCTGCAACTTAAGCAAGGAAGGATGACATTGGTTGATTATGAGAGGAAATTCAAACAACTTTCTAGGTATGAAACAAATCTAGTGGATACCGAGCAGAAGAAAGCTAGAAGATTCGAACTCGGACTACGCCCTGAAATTGGAGGAATCATGGCATCGCACGAATTCACACATATAGTCAGGTTCTACAACGAGCCCAAGCAATTTCAAATCAACTAGAAATTGATCAGACGGTTCAAGAAAGTGCTGAATCTTTAGGAAAAATGAAGTGGAATGAGCTTAACGAAGATAAAAGGAATGAACAAAACAAGAGGGCTAACTTTGAAAAGCGATTAAGGTCAAGCAAGCCGAATAACATTCTTATCCCATGTCCTAAGTGCAATAAGACCCATAGAGCCGAGTGTTGGTATGGAAAGAATGTGTGCTATCGATGTGGAAAGCATGGCCATATTGCTACCAATTGACATGAACTCCCATCAAAGCAAGACAATGAACAAAGCAAAAAGGGGGCAGCCATAGTATTTGCCTTAACCCAATAGGAGACAATGGAGGACTAAGACATGATGGTAGGTATTCTATCAATATCTAAACTACTTGCTTACGTTATTATATACTCCGGAGTTTTTCATTCCTTATTTATACTATTACTAAATATCGTACTGTTTATGAAGAAGCCATTAGTGTTCTAAAAGTTACTACCCCATTAGACAATACGCTTAATACCAAAGATGATTAGGACAGTCAAGATGAATAGAAAAGATTTATACCCTTTAAATTGCCTATTTTTTTTAAAGACATGCATTTTTTTCTCGCTAAATTCCTTATATGTATTACAAAAAAAAAAAATAGATGTAGTGTGTTAGACTTAGTACTCATATATGACGGGTAATTTTCGAGGACGAAAATTTTTTCAAGGAAGGTAAAGTCCCAATTTTATTTTTTAATAATATAGATTTAATTATTCTATGTACTATATTTTAATATTTTAGGAAGTTATGGACTAAAGTGTATATATATTGAATTATACTTTATTTGGATCGAATATTTAAATGTTGATAGAATGATGATAAATATATCAATATTGTACTCGTTAGGTAGCTCGTAATTAACTATACATAATGGGCTCAGGAAAAAGTTAATTCGGATAAGCGAGGTCCAAGTTATCGAAGTCGAAAGATATTGTTTTAAATTGTAATTTAGAATTTACACAAGGTTGACACGTGTAGTGGTAGACAATTAATTGATCTTCTTTTAAATATGACTTTATAATTTAAAAAGAAAAAAGAAAACAAAGAACTATGAGACTACACGTGTGTTAAGATGTTGAAAATGGTGTCAAATAGTTGTACTTTAACATTATTTAATTGCTTGATTTTTGGGGATTTATAATATTAAATTTGCCTTGACTTTGGGAGTTGGTAAGTATAGGATAGCACGTGGATAAAATACTTTCTTTCTTTTATGTTTTGAAAGACATAACTAATACCCCCATATATAGTCAACTTTCTTTGTTCTCCCATTATGTCAGTTGTCCTTGATTGAAATTAGGCAATTGCCTTGTTTGGAATTGAAATGAATTAGTGGACGCGTAAATTTAGCCACTAACATAGAAAAACGTGTAGCTTCAGTATGTGATATAAGTATTACATATAGTTTTTTTTTTTTAAGGGAGAACTTACATACATACACGACAATAGAGAAAGAACGTGAAATTTCTGTCATTCTTTCAAGAAAACTCATTTCATCAACTAAGGTAGGATATTATCCGTCATTACAATATTATAATTTTTTTTACGTAGTTTTATTTCATGAAATGCTAAACGACATGTGGGTCTTAACGAAATGAAATGTGAGATTCCTTCGGGTTTTCTCAAATTTTACATAGAAATGTGTTAGGGCACTTGATTGATCTCCGATTGCTCTTGACGAAATGTTGGTATGGAATGTTATAATTTTATGTTTAAAAATTTATTATATTTTTTTGAATGTCCGTATCCTACTGAGTTTAAAATTACTCATTCATTCAAAATTCGATGTTTTCAAGTCAGATCGGTCCACGTGGATGGTGGCTGAGAGGTGTGCGGGTTGCCAAGTAAAAGTTTTAAGAATACATTTGACAATAAGTTTTCGTTAGACGTTTTGTATGTTTTTATTTGTTTCTCTTAGATGTTCTAGAATTCGAGATCATGTGTTTACTTAAATTGGTGTTTGATGATTCAAATAAATTAAAGTTTCAAATTTTTACTTAAATAATTCCGCATTATGAAATGATATCGATAACATCTTAAAATTTAAGTCGATAAAATTTGGGGCGTTACACACAACTTCTATGGTGTTTGATGAAATCGAATACATAACTTTCTTATCAAGGGTCATGAGTTGCAACTCTGATATCATTTTTCATGGGGTGCCTTTCTTTTGGCATAGAAAGAGATACCGCATGGCAGTAGTCTTCTCTGCTAAGCTATCTTCCGCCTTCTCTCAGTCGTTCGGGACGAAAGAAAATTTAATTATAATTTGTAGAAAACTTGTAACATGAAATTGAGATGCATTGAAAGTAAATTGATCATTGATTGCTT
Organism: Fraxinus excelsior; assembly: GCA_019097785.1. NCBI lineage: Eukaryota > Viridiplantae > Streptophyta > Magnoliopsida > Lamiales > Oleaceae > Fraxinus > Fraxinus excelsior. The sequence continues at coordinate 21,274,834 of CM032630.1, forward strand.
GAAAGCTAGAAATTACAATTGATAAAAACATGAAATTACAATGGCTAGTGCAGGGGGTGAACACCAGAAAGTTTAAAAGACTAATACCCCCATAATAGCTTGCGGAACAATAACCTAAGTGATAGGAGTAGACGTTTAAATGACGAGGAATCATACTAAACGTCTACCAATATCAAAGCTATTTTACAATTGCAATAAACTATTATAATGAAAAGGAAATTACAACTCAAACTTGAATTAATATTTACAATATGTGGTCGAAATTGGACAAACTGTGGCTGCGATAGAGTCAAGGGATTTAAGTAAAGTTGCGGTCATTGCACCTAGAATTAATACCTTCTTGGGTATATCCGAGTATGAGAGGTTCATAGAGATTAAAATATAAGGGGTATGTAGCATCTTGTATGAAAAAACGCATGCTTAGTTTCGTTTCGTTTCGTTTTATTTTTTATTTAATATGATATAAAAATACCCTCGACTAATAAACAAGGGCGGACCCAGCACCTAGCCAACTCCCATTGCCGTCCGTACCGGGTCCGTCGGGAGCTTGAAGAAGATGCCGACGCCGAGAAGAAATGGAGAAGACGGTCGATGGAAATTTTTTTTCCTTTCTTATTTTGTTTTAAGTATTTGGGCCTTGTTTAAGTGTTTGTACCTTTATAATTTGCAACCCATTAGCCACAAACAAAACCAAAACCAAATCTAAATCACCAATTCTAAAATTTCCTAAATGGAGAGGAAGATGAGGGAGACCAGACTGATTGGCGATTGGTTGCTATAGTCTTGTGCATTGCATGTCTGAGTGGGTTCGCCACTGGTCACCGACTACGCCTAGCATCTTCGGCATCTCGTTCGGCAACTAGCTTTCACTGGAATCGCCAGTGCATCTATGTGTAGGTATACAATAAAATCCACCTTTTCAGTGAGAGCACTCGAAATTGTTTGGTTTTGTTTACGGCCATTGTTAATCACTTTGTGTTGGTGGTTTTTAATGGGAATTCTTTTTTGTTGAGCTAGGGTTTGATTTTTGTGAAAGGATGGGCGATAGTCCCGGTGGCAGTGGGAGTCACGAGAGTGGCAACGGCAGTGGCATAGATAGGAGCCCACGTTCGAGTTTTCAGAAGCAAGATCGTTTCCTCCCAATCGAGAACATATGTCCTCTCTTTTCATTTTTTGTTTTTGTTTTTGTTCCCTCGTTGTATTACTTGTATAGTTAATTTGTTTGATTTATTATTTATGTTCATTCAGTGTTTGGGAATTGTGAACATGTAGGCTGTAGTAATATTGTGACTGTGATTGTGAGGATTTTGATTTTTGTGAATTTGAAACTTAGGAGTTTTGTGAATTCGAGAATCTAATAATATTGGGGATTTTGTTGCTAAATGTTAAGGTTTATGATTTATGAAAATTGTGAATTTGTGAATTTGAGAATATTTAATATACGTAGACTGTGAAATTGTGAATTTAATTTGCTTTAATTTTTATTTTTGAATTGTGCTTTGCGAATTTAGGTTTTTAGGAAATTAGGGGTAAGCGAAAAAAATTAATAGAGAAGATATTAAGTAATTTTTAATATTATTCAATTAAATATTAATAAACGATCTCACTCTTACGATCGCTGATTATCGACGATGACCAATCAACGTCCGCCCGGGCTGAGCTTCAATGTTGGGTTCACCACTGCTATTAATTCTTACAAAATTAAGGTTTTTACAATTTTTCTTTTGCTTTTGCTGATGATGATATGATCATATTTACCAATGGATAGAAGAAATCAATTAGAATGGTCATCGACTGTTTGGAACATTATGAGGGGGTCTCTGGCCAATTGGTGAATAGAGACAAGAGTGGCCTTATATTGTCTAGGCGGTCATTTGATATCCAGATACGGAGGTTAGTGATTTTGACTGGATTTTCTCATCAGAGACTGCCTTTCACATACCTGGGAGTCCTTTTGTTTAAAGGGGCTAAGAAGAACTTTCTATATGATGATCTCATTATGAAGGTTAGGAGTAAGATTTCTGGATAGGCCTCACGCCTTCTATCTCCTGGTGGTAAGATTACTCTTCTGAGATCTGTTCTTTTCTCTGTACCACTGTATCTATTCCAGATTATGCAACTCCCTAAAGCCATTCTGAAAAGGCTAGAGAGCATATTTGCCATTCATATAGGACTCTAAGGATCATGCACGTCGTCTACATTGGCGGAGTTGGAAGGCGATGTGCCTTCCGGTTGACGAGGGAGAGCTGGCCTTTAGACGTTTACAGGATACGGTGGACACATTTTTTTTTTTGAAGCTTTGGTGGTTGTTCAGATCTATGAGTTCTCCGTGGGCTCAGTTTTTACTAGGCAAATATTGTAAAGGGGCACATCCGTTGCTTGCAGTAGTTCCATATTCAGCCTCTTCTATTTGGAAGAGGTTGAAGAGATTTGGACATTACGCCAAGCCACATATTGCGTGGTGTCTTGGGATTGGGCAAGTCTTCTTTTGGCACGATTGTTGGATGGGTAATTCTATATTGGCATCCGCTTTTCCACACAGACAACACACATCTACTAAGGTACAATATTTTTTCGAGAAGACTGGATGGGATTTTGGGAAATTAATACAGGCTCTCCCTCCTGCTATGGCAAAGCAGGTTGGGCCATTCCACTTTGCCTTGATGTTTCTAATCTTATTTTTTGGAGGGCCACATTAGATGGTAGATTTACTGCTAAATCTACATGGCAACTGATTCGCTCTAGCAGGCCTATGCAGGATTCCTTTCGTCTTCTGTGGAGCTCTATTATACTTCCTACCATTTCTTTCTTCTGTTGGAGATTATGGCAGGACTTAATACAATGACGTAATCATCCAGAGGAGGATAGGCAGTCAGTTGGCATCCCGATGTCAATGATGTTTAGAGATTAAGACCATCACTCATACTTTTACTGGTAGTTGTATTTCAGATCACGTTTGGTAACATTTTGGAGCATTATTTCAGATTACCTTGAGTGCAGGAGAGAGTGACAGATAAAGATTTCTGAGATGGAGATATTCTGGACAATTTGCTAGGAGCGGTCACATTCGCATAATTATTCCTCTATTTATTTTCTGGTCTCTTTGGACTAAGCGGAATAATGCCAAACACGAGAGTATACGTATGAGTTCAAGACGTATTATATGGAGAGTTTAGCATATGATATCTCTCCTCCATATTTGTAGACTTTTCCAACCGTTACATTGGCGTAATGACATACAACTTGCTAAATTCTTTGGTATTTTATTAACTCTCCCCCCATCTCCTTCCCATATCATAGTTTGGTGGCGCACTCCATCTATTGGATCTGTCAAGATCAATACCGATGGTTGTGTCAAGGATGGTTTTGCGAGTGGTGGAGGCATCATTAGGGATTATGCGGGCAAATGCATCAGAGCCTTCTCCGCTCCATATGGACATTGTATGATATTAGAGGCTGAACTTAGGGCCATTCGTGATGGGATACTTTTGGCTAGAGATCTTGATTTGTCAGATATTTGGGTTGAGGCAGACTCGACTATTGCCATTCATTGCATCAATAGAGGTGGCGGACCGTGGCCTATCAAGTGGACTCTCAGATAGACTGCAGATATCCTTTCATTTAACAGAAACACGATTTCCCACATCATCAGAGAGAAAAACCAATTTGTTGATGCACTTGCTACTGAAGGTTGGCATCATCGTAGATATCAGGAATATGGACCAACCGAATTACCGCGTCACATCAGGGTACTCGTTCAGATTGATAGACATGGCCTGCCCAGCATTAGAGCTTAATTCTTTGTTTCCGTCTTTACTCTTATTTTTGCTCACATTTGCACTCCTTGTAAGGGAAGTAGTACTTCCTTTTTTTTTTATCGTTTTACTCTACTTTTATTGTAAGGCAAGTAGTACTTTTTTTTACTGCTTTACTTTACTTTTGATGTAATGGAAGTAGTACTTCCTTATTTATTAGCTTTACGTCATTTCAATTGTAACCACGGTATTCCTCCACCACAAGTGAGGACATATTAATAAAATCTCGGAGGTACCGCTCTTCTTCCACTAAAAAATGTAATAAGATTTCAAATTCTATAAATAAAATATCACTTTATAACACTTAGGGTGTTTGGTGAGGACTAAAATTATATTTTTAGTGAATTGCGATATAAGTTTTTGAAATGTGTGGTTAAAAAGATATGAGACTCATGAAAAATGTGATTAATATTGATTGTTTGACTTTGACTTAGATTAAAATCATATTTTAATTCGGCCTAAACAGCAACATGTGATAATATTATTAATTTTGAATTCTTGTGACGTGATTGTTTGGTACAATATATTGTTTGTTATTATTAGAGTAAGCAAACTATTTTAGAGTAAGAAGGTGGCAATTGATTTTGTTATTAATCACTCAAAAGCACTTATTTCATTGTTTGGAACATATAGAGAAATTTAATTTGAATCTGACAAAAAGTACTTCTCAAATGGAGGTCAAAATTACTTTTCATGAAAACTTTTTTATTCATTTACTGATCTGCAAATTGTTTGAAAATGTTGGTTACAAAGATCAAAAAGGCAATAAAGTGTTAAAATGATATTATTAATTATATTAGTTACTGTTGCATATGTCGATATGAGATTCTCAAAGTTGAAGCTCATAAAGTTATACCTTCAATTAACAACAAGAAATGCGGAATGAATTATCCATAGAGTCTATTAAAAAAGAAGTTCTAAAATATATTAATTATAATAATATAATTGTTAATTTTTTATCATAAATTTAAGAAGAGTAAGTTTAATTTAAAATTTTGAATGTTTTAGATCATTATTTACAGGCATACTTTAAATATTATTGTTTAATAAAAATTACGGAAAGAGAATAACTATAGCATGAAATTTTTTTGGATAGAAGGAGGGCTACGAGAGTAAGGGGTTTGGTTTCTTTGCTAATCTTTGAGACCAATTTGACGGACCTTCAATTTTATTTTTAATTATTATATACATATTTTAAAATATTTATAGGGGCCCATATTTTAAGAAGGCCTAAGGTCCCCAAAATTTAAGGGCCAGCACTATATCAAGGTAAATCCTATTTTATAAACTTACATGGACATGAAAAACTTCTATATCCTTTAATATTGAAGTGTTACATTTTTACAATTAAACATATGAAATGAACCAAGAGTCGTTTTAAAACACTGAATATAGTTTACTTTTTTGAATGGCAATTGGGCAAAGGCATGGCAGACCCACAAGGGGTCATGTGGGGTCAAATGACCCCACACTTTTTTATTTTTTATTTTTTTAGTTTTTTTTTCCTAAGACTTACCACTTACCCAAGAGCAGCCAAATCCATAACTTACAAGCTCAAGTCCAATTACACTCTACACCTACCCATTAATCCATAATTCATTGATTGACACAGCCCAACTAATATATTATTACTCATAAGCCAATGACTTTGATATCCCCATTAAAAAATCTGAAATCCCTAATTTTCTCATATGCACACTACCTACGCGACTATACATGGTGAATTCGTCTCTCGTCTTCAATCCATTTTTCAATTAATTTAGGTATTAGATTTTCAATTGAATTGAAGCTAATTCGAGCATATTAGTTACTGGTTTTTCTAATTTCTAAAATGTATTTGGAATTTGGTAGTAGATAGTTCACTTGTTTGGATTGAGAAATTGGAAATATTGTAGTGAAGTAGTAAAGTAATTCAATCTCAGTAAGTAATGACTTTGTTAGTTTGTCTAACTTGATGATTTAAAATAGAATTATTTGTGAAAATAATTGTTGTTTATTATGAATTTAATGTTATTTTTTAATGAAAAATGAAATATAGTATTTATTTGTTTATTTATGTATTGAATTTGTTTTTTAACAGGCATTGAGAAATATTTTAAACGAAAATCCGTATGTTCGAGTGTGGTTGATAACGATGTAATTATACGACGTTTTTAGAGTATGAAAATGCGTAGCCTAAAATTGTAATAGCGTATTGACTTATTTTCGTTAATGATATGTAGTTTTAAATATTTTTGAATTCTCATTTTTGACCCACAAGACAAATGATCTTGGTCCGCCGCAAAGGTGTATCTTGAACTGCATGATATGATTGAGATCCATGAATGCAAATGCTATTAGGGAACCAGTTGAGAAATTCTTGATATGCGATGCTCATTCTTTGATGGAGCATACAGAGGCAGTGTGAACTCCTACACACTATTCCTAAGTATATATATTTACAACAATCGATAGTTTCCTTAACCACTACTTTTATTTCTTAAGTAGAACAATGGACAATATCTACTGCCTAAGTGCTTACAGGAACGGGTGAACCAGGGGCAAACACAGGAGGTCCTGAGGGGGCACGTGCCCCCCAAACTTTCCAATTTTTTTTTTAAAAAAAAATCATGTTTGGTATCGATTGAAATCTAAATTTTAATCTAAATCAAAGTTAACAATTAATTTTAATAACATATTTCATGGAATCCATTAATGTTTTAACTTTTATCAAAATTTACTAAAAAATTGATTTTAATTTCCACCAAATAAGGGCAAAATCATAATAAATTTGAATTTCGATAACAAACTAATTTTAAAAATTTTCCGACAATTGTATGCTAACCGAATTTACAAATTAAATTGCTCATGTCATCTCAAAACTTATTTCGAGAACTACATTATGGGCATATCGAATAATCCAAATAGATGTCGAAAATATTAGGAAACTTTTACTATTTTTGCGATACAAACTTCTCAATGTAATTTTCATCATTTTATTAGGAAGCTTTATACGGAATATGGCATCAAAAGTTTTTGAAATTTTACATCCGAAAAAGTCATATCCCATGTAAATTTTCGGATGCGAAATTACACAGGGTATGATTTTTTTTTACGTAAATTTTCGAATGTAAAATTTCTCCCAACTTTTTTGCAAGTTCGATTGTGCCCCCTTAACTTTTATGTTCTGCGTCCAGCCCTGGGATGAACGACATATTTTCTATGTGAAGGCCATACAGAAAGAACCTCGATCTGGTGATTACAATTATGAGGTTATGTTAATCTTTGATAACAGCTCAGTTGTTGCTGTAGTGACTATAAAAGTAAAGATAAATGAAGTCTCCAATTAGACTCTGTGATTCTTCTAACCTTCCGAGCAATGTCTTTTCAATGACAACCAAAACAAAGAGATCATTCTTTAGGGTTTCTGAAGAGCCTGCGACAAGCAAGAAGAAGAGGGAAATTGAGTGCAACTGATCAAGGTTTTGAATGGAACACGGTGCTAGACATCCTTAATTTGAAAATCTCACATATGAAATGAATTATATATCCACTATATTTTTTTCACTAAATATTATAATTTAGATACATATATAATTGACATACAGTCGCCCCGCCCCCTATAGAAATTATTTTCTCTCTCTATACCCCAACCCCACTCCACTATAGAAATCTCATCAAAAACAATTTGTCTACAAAAGCTTTATCTCTATATACATTTACAAACAGAAATAGGTTTGTAATTGGTGATGGTAGTGAGGTGACAACTGTATTTAAAAAATAGATCTGTGTTGTGGCGGTGATGGTGTGTTGCAAGTGATGAAAGTGCATTGGAGTTGATCTGGGTGGCATAGTGGTAAGGTGGTAACAATGTTTTGAGTAATGTGTGGTAGTAGTGGTGTATTGTATGTGACTAGATTTATGACTAACTGTGTTATCCGTGATCAGATTTATTATTTGTGACCATAGTCGTGTTATTTGTAACTAACTATAACCAAAATTATCTTTAGTATGTGTGACCAAGTCGGTCTAATTTGTAATTGTATGTAACCAAATTAACCGACATGTGTTATTTATGACTAATTGTGACTAAATTTGTATTCAGTGTAACTGTATGTTGTCAGATCCGTCTAATTTGTGACTTGTTAATCTGATCACAAACTGTTACAAAAAAGTCAAGTTGATCACAATTAACATATACTTGATCACAGTAGATCGCCACAAATAATTTGTACACATTGCAGACGTGCACCACGCCACAACACGTACAGTCACAAACCAGTCACCATCAACATAATCTTGGTCACAATAGATCACAATGAACACACGCTCTGTCAAAAGAGAGTCGCCACAAATAAATTTTCACATTGCAAATCAACGCCACAACCCAAGACAGCAAGCTAGTTTGGTTTTAGTACAGTATCCCAATTGAGTACATCCAACTATAGATTCGGTAAAAGCATGTAAAAGTTAAAACCCAATATGACGAATCTTCATGTCAATTTATAGATCCTGACTCTATCAACTCCGCCACCTATGAAAATCCATCTACACCATCAACACCAAAATCTCAGCCACCAATTCCTAAACTATTGGTCTCAGAATAAAAAACTTCGTAACAAAAATGAAAAAAAAAAAAAATGAAATTTCAAAAACGAGGAATACACAAAGTTTTTCGCCCCTTTGGGCCAGATGTTCAGTTTTAAAGCCTACTCACCCGTTAAGCATCTACCAACTAGATTATGCTCGAATCCTAAGAATTACAAAGAATGGTTCACAAATGTATGAAAAAATCTTCAGCAATCAAGAAATCGAAAAGGCTGATTAATCGGACCACCAAAAGTTGCAATCACCCTGGAAACATAAAGCAGCTCCGTCAAAGTGCTCATGGCTCTGTCTTGTATTTCAGGAGCGGCTATATAATCAATAACCTCCTATAAAATACCCGTAAATGCTCTTTTAGACAACCGAGAAACCCAAACTTTGCTCGAGTTGATTTGTGCAAATCGCGCGGCTCCAGTGGGAGCGACCTTTGGCAATGGTGGCTAGTACTCATAGACGGAGATAGGAGGCAGTCCACTGGTCTACTATTCTTAGTTAATTTGGAATGTATTTCGCCCCAGCAAAATTTTGAAATTTTTAATTTTTTTTCATTAAAAATATTGACCCAATAACTTACACTTCAAAATTTAACCATACAAAAATCTTAAACCTAAATAAAAGATCCAATAGTTACTTAAATAATGAAATAGCCCAAATCTAATCCAAAAGCAAAGGACCCATTATGAATCTATTATCCACTGTTGCATTAAAAATAAAGAAAAATTGGTTCTAACCCATTTGAAAAATAAAAATAAAGGAAGTTGCATTTAAAAGATTAATTTGATCTATATCAAATTGAAGTTCAGTGTAACTCTTAATTTAAAAATTTGATGACACTTCTCGATGTGTGCCAATTGTTGGCATTAACAAGAAAATCAATGAGTTATAATCTTGTTGATAGATTGATTCATCTTATCTTGACTCTTCTAGTTTCAACAAACTACAAAACGTGTTGATTACGCCCAAAGTATAAAGCGGTAGTTGTAGTGTAGCTTTTGGGTGTTGTGTCCACAGGGAGATGCAAAGGTTGTCAAAGGTTTCAAAAAATGGATGAATTGTTCTCTTAAATATGTAGTAAGATTCAATGTTGAAAGGTGAAATTAAAATCAGTAATTTGAAGCAGCGAAGCGTCGGAGTTCCCTCAATTGGATTGGATCAATCACATCAATTATTCATGCATTTTCTACTCAGTTAGAAGTTTTTATCCTAACTTTTTAATCGGAGGATTTAGCAATACAAATCAATTTAATTCTAACATAATCCTAATGGTTAATCTTCCTATTGCAATGTTCACACTTGGTTTATCGAAATTAGATTCAAAATCAACTATATACTAAAGCATAAAGTAGTAGAGAATCACACCAATAAACTTAAATAATTAAGATTAAAACCTAAGTAATTATTTCAATCAATTCATAGAAAGAGCATGACTAATTCTATGACCAATTGAATAAAATTAAGCCAATCTTAAAATCAATTAATGATGAGGAGAATAAACCATTAAATCAATTTAATTCACAAATGTAATTCTAGAATTTAAATTCCTAATTCACATTCTCACATTAATTTATCGAAATCAGATTCAAAGAGCGACTATATATGTCTAACATATAGCAGTAATTAAATCACATCAATAAAGTATTTGAAATTGAAACTTAAACAAGTATTTTAATTATTCAATGGAAGAAACATGATTAAATCCATGAAAAACTGAATAAAAGTTAAGTAAATTTCAAAATAATCTATAGAGAAAGGAAACATAAACCCTAGAATTGTTTAAACAATGAAAAACACGTTACATGAATGAAAGATGCTGAAATCCCCAAATCCAATTGAGTTCCTTCGTAGCTTCACCAATGAATTTAGTTCCTCGTGGAGTTTCTTGAGCCAAAAGTATGGAAGAATGGTGTAGAATGAAGAATGAGGCGTTGTGACACGTTCTGGGGTCTTTTAGGGCTGAGAAGTTGTGTCAAAATAAGTTACCATAAGTGTTTGAGTCGTAGAAGGAAACCAGAAATTTCGTCACGAAAATGACCCTTTCGGCCGCAAGGTATAAATCCATGCGGCCACATGGAACAAAGAATTGAAACCCTTATATTCTCGGTAGATGACCAGGCAGCCTCATGGTTTTATAACCATGCGGCCGCATTGTTATAATATTTACCCGTCGGACAGCTTTCGGTATTTTGGTCATATCTTCCTCTCTCAATATCGGATTGAGCTGATTCAAGTTGTGTTGAAAGGATAACTCAAAGGGATATAACTTTTTTCGGAGACCATCTTCAAATTAGATCGTTTTATGTGTCAAAAAATGATTTCAATATGAGGCTGAAAATCGGTGTGAAATTTTTCAGCTTGAAAGTTGATATTTGATAATGTTTTGGCTATCTTTCACCCATTTGACTCATTGCTTCATCCAATTGATCTCTAAACTCTTGAGTCTTCATCACAAGGCTAGAAATAGGTTTAGATTACTTGCCTTTAGTCCTTGAACTTTCACTTTGTTCCAGTTTGGCCCTTTTCGCTCTTTTCTTCTAATTTCCACCGTATTCATTCATTTACAACCTAAATCAAAATATAAGTGTACTTAAAATATTTAGGCGTCAATAAATCATGAAAATACAATTATTAATGGCTGAAAAATGTAATAATTGCACTATTATCACGTGCATTTTTAGTTATGAGTATCTTTAAGACAAGGTTGTGTAATAGAATGGAAGATGATTTTTTGTCCAGTACCATGCTTGTGTATATAGAGAAGGAGATTGTTGATACTTTTTCATTAGATTCTCTTATTGACAAGCTTGAAGTGATGAAAATAATGAGAGACCAATTTCAGATGTCCAAGTCATCTCTACCATCTGTTATATAGATAGACAGTTTATTTTTTATCTTTTTTATGTTCATTTAACGTTCATGTTTTCAATATATATATATATATATACATACTCGTGTCTTTATTCGAAATGATTGTGAACAAGCTTTTTGGAAAGAAAGCTTTTCTTTCAAATATCTTGTAATTTTCATATTTCCATCAAAAATTCCATTTTCTTTTAAGATTTTTCTTCTTTATTATCAATCTGTGTCCTTGGGCCTCTTTAGTATCAGAGCCTTAACTGAGTGTTGTGAGAGAAAACTATGTCAAATTATTATTGTTATACTGTCATAGGATATACTGGTGTGTAGCCATGGATGTCTACTAAATAGACGTTGGTCAGCCCATGTTAGCCGGGGTAGGCGTTTCGGGTGGTCCCGTTTGTAGGCTTTGGTCAAGCATTGGTCTAACGTGTAGCATTGTGTCTACAATGGTAAGATTACTATTTTCTTTTATTATATTCAAGCATGTCTTTTATGTCAAATTGGTTTAGCACATGTAGTGGTTCAAAAGAAGATAATCTTTCAAATAATGGAAGCATGTCAAAATATTTTCAAGAAAATAATGAAGAAATTGATCAAAATAATGGTGCATCATCTTCATCTGCACATGCATCAAATGATATTTCAAATGAGATTAATTCAAAAGAACTTCAAATAGCTAAAATTGAATAAACTCTTCAAAATTGGACTATTCCAAAGGTAGATAAGAGTTATATCTATGATATAGAAAAATTCGATTTTACTCAAAGTTATGTTATCAAAACTCAGGAGCTAATTATTCCTATTAAGGAGCAGATTACTTCTATCAATTTACTTTCAAAAGAATATATCCTTGCTCATAGGAAGAAATTTCAATATATTCATATTGGTCTTGTTCAAATTGCTATCAAACCATTGTTTCAACTTAGTTTAGATATTCCTATTCTTATGACTTTAAGAGATAAAAGGCTCTTAAGGTTTGAACATTCTTTACTCTCCATGCTCGAGTCCAATCTCGAGAGTGGTCCAGTGTTTTCAAACTATTATCAAAAAATTTCAATTAGTCTTCAAGATGGAGCTATCCTTAATGCTCGAAATCTTTGAATTCAAACAAAGAATTTCGAGGTAGACAATAGATCAAGGGCTTTTGCTCTTATTTGCCGTGTCTATTACAAACTTTTGAATACTCAACTCAATATTCGCGCTATCAGATCTACTCCAAAAGAAGAAAGCCTTTTGGTTGAAGTTAATCCTCTTCATTCAAATGTTATGATTCCTAAGAGAATTCCTTGGAATCTTCAAGAAAGATACTTACAATGGGATTTTGAAAATATACAAATCCTAATCCAACTCCAATTCGAAAAAATCCAGAACAAATAATTCATTTTCCCGATGGAAGTGTCCGAGTAATCTTTGATAAATCATCATCATCCTCTTCAAATGTCTTTCAAAGATCTACTTCATCACGATCTAATGCTAGATCTAAGGTAGATACTTTTCAATCAGCTAGATTCTCAACATCCTCTCTTTCAGGAGTCGATTTTGGTCCAAAAATTCGAAAACCTGTTTATCAAAATGAAAATTTTGAAAAGGAAGAAGATACGAAACCACCAACTTCTCCTACTTTTTTAGATATGGTTCCACCTTTTCAAACTGAACAACTTGATCGTCAATGCAGTGTTATTTCTTCAAAATTTGATAGAAAAAATGAATTTAAAACGATCAATCTCCAGATGTCAAAAAATTTAGACATCTAATCAAAAAATCTTTTTCAAAAGGAGAGATTGAATCTGTTTGGAAAGAATTTGATGAATCTCAAGAAGGTATTAGTTTCTTCGAATGGACTCATTTCAAAGTTTTAAAAAAAATTCCAAATAAACCAAAACCATTCTCAACACAACTACTTCAAAGAAAACCTGAAAACCCCCTTCTGGAGAAATATTCAAAAAATCCTCCATTTCAAGAGATTATTTTTACTCATGGAAATAATGAAGTCATTGCATCTCCTTTGAAGCAAATGACTGACGAAAGGGCTTATTTTTCTACAGTTGCAAAAGTTGTTGATATCAAAAATATTCAAGCTCAGAACAATTTTACTAATATTGTTTTCCATTCAATGTGTTCTCAACTCAATCGAATTGAGACAAATTCTGATACTGACAACTCAAAAATGACAAAGGAAAAAAGAAAAGGGAAGATAATATATCTAAAACTTCATTTTGTCATTTTCATGAAGTTGTTCCTCCAAAAAAATTTGATTCAAAGGAAGAAGTTCTCAAATAACTTGCCTCTCAATTTGCAAAATTATCCACTTCAAAACGAATCAATACTATCAATGAAATTGAATCTCAGTTTCTTGAAGAAACTGATTTACAAGTCACAAACTTCATGGGAGAAAATTCTATAATTCAAATCTTCATGCTTTCTATCCCAGATCTACTCCTTCTGGCCTGCTTTTTGAAGAACAAAAGCAAAGAGAATCCAATTTTGATGGAAACTCCATTGTTGAATGGACAATTGATGGATATCTGAATATCAAATTATTCAAGAACTTGAAAAATGGGTATTTGTTTTAATTCCTATTTATGCAAAGGCATCGACAAACATCTGGCCACAAATAATATTATTTATGGCTTTTTTGGACAACTCAAAAATTGGTTGTTCAATTATCTTACTGATGATGATCGAAAAGAAATTGCAAATAATGTCAAAGAAGATGATCCAAATGATAGTTTTGCAAGATTAGTTTTCTGTATCATCAAACATTTTGTTAGAATACCTATTGATATTCAAGAAAGATATTCTCAAAGCCTCGTGAATCTCAATTGTCCCACTCTTCAAGATTTCCGATGGTATAAAGATATGTTTTTAACTCGTGCCTTTATTCGAAATGATTGCGAACAAGGTTTTTGGAAAGAAAGATTTATTTTTGGACTTCCAAAACTTTTCGCTGAAAGAGTTAGAAATACTATCAAACAAAACCATCCAGAACATTCAACTTCTTTTGAAGATCTCACTTACGGAGAAATTATTGGTTTTTTAATCAAGAAGGATTAGCTCTCTGTAATGATCTCAAACTAAACGCCAAGTTAAAATCTGAACGATTGGAAGGCTGTAAAGAACTTAGATCTTTTTGTGAACAATATGGATTTGAAGAAATTGTTCCTCCTTCAAGAGTCAAAAGAAAAACTTTTCCATCTTTTTCCAAGAAAAAATCTCCTTACAAATACTCTGAAATGAAAAGAAATTTTCAAAAGAATGTTCAAAAATTTCCTTCAAAGAAAAGATTTGTAAAAAGAACATCAAACGTTACATGTTGGAAATGTAACAAATCTGGGCATTATTCAAACAAATGTCCTCTCAAAGGAAATATTAGTAATCTTCAATGTGATGAAGATTCTAAACTTGAACTTCTCAATCTTATCAATTCCAAATCCGATACTAATTCTTCAAATTTTGATATTGAAAATGTTTTTCAAAATCAAGCAGATTCTGATTTTGAAGAAAGTTCAAAATCATCCTCATCTTCACATACTTCTCAAAATAAAGAAACTTGTGGTTGTAAAACTATAAATGTTCTTACCAAAGAAGAAGAACTTATTCAAGAAATTATTGATCAAATTCCTGATCAAAAACTCAAGAATAAGTTTAGTATTATTTTACCTTCTTCATCTGCTCAAATTGAAGGAACATTCAACATGCAAGAGGTTAAGAACCACTTTCAAAAATTTCTTGTTCTAATTTGAAAATTGAAATCAATTCAATGAAATCTCAAATTTCCAATATTGAAAAACAAGTGAGAGATGTTAAACTTAGTATTGCTCATCTTCAAGTTAAAGATTTGGAACAAGTTCAATCTTCTTCATCCTCCTCTTGAGAATGATACTTCTCATGTCTTTCATTCGAATTCTCAATCTCAATCTAGTTCTAAATCATGAAAGTCAAAAACATTTTCTCATCATTCTTTAACAGAAGCCGAAAAGGTCAATGTTATTTCAAGAATTTAATTACAAAAATGGTATTGCAACATGACTATTGTTGTCAATAAAAGTTTCAAACTTCATACTAGAGTTTTAATTGATTCTAGTACTGATCAAATTGTATTAGGGAATGACTTATCCCCTACAAAGTATTTTGAAAAAACTACTGAGCGACTTTATGGAGCTAGTGGTAAAAAAACTCAACATTCAATATAAACTTTCAAGTGCTCATGTTTGTAATTCAAATATTTGTTTCAAAAATATCTTTTATTTAGTAAAAGATCTTGATCAAGAAGTGATTCTTGGTACACCATTTATTGTTCAAATTTATCCTTTTACTGCAAATTCTAAAGGATTAATTACAAATATTTTTGGTCAAGAAATTACTTTCAAATTCACTAATCATCCTTCTTTTAAAGATGCCAATACTTTAAAAGATGTTTCTATTTCAAAGATTATCAACAATATTAATTTCAAGAAAAATCATATTCAATTTCTTAAAGAAGAAATTAAATTTCAAAGAATTGAAGAAAGACTTCAAGACTCTTCAATTATCCAAAAGATTACTGATTTTCAAAAGCGTATCGAGAAAGAGATATGTTCAACTATACCAAATGCATTTTGGGATAGAAAGAAACATGTTGTTTCTCTTCCTTATACTCAAGATTTTCATAAGTCAAATATCAACACTAAATCTCGACCAATTCAAATGAACAAAGATCTTCTTGATTTTTGTACTAAAGAAATTCAAGATCTTCTTGATAAAAAGCTTATATGACCAAGTAAATCACCTTGGAGTTGTTCTGCTTTTTATATCAATAATTCTGCTAAAATTGAACGAGGAGTCCCTCGTATTGTTAACAATTATAAACCCAATGGATAAGTATCCATTGCACCAAAAGAAAGATTTACTCAATCGACTTTTCAAAGCTGTTATCTTTTCAAAATTTAATATGAAGTTAGGTTTCTAGCAAATTCAAATTAAAAAAGAAGATAGATACAAAACTGCTTTGAATATTCCATTTGGTCAATATGAATGGAATGTCATGCCATTCGGTCTAAAAAATGCTCTCGCAGAATTTCAAAAAATTATGAATGATATTTTCAACCCTTTTCAAAATTTTATCGTTGTTTACATCAATAATGTTTTAATATTTTCTGAAAGTTTAGAACAACATTTCAAGCATTTACATACATTCATACATATCATCAAACAAAACGGTTTAGCTGTTTCAGCTAAGAAAACTGTTTTATGTCAAACAAAGATTAAGTTCCTTGGTCACACAATTCATTTAGGAACACTTACACCAATTCAAAGAAGTCTAAATTTCACTGATAAATTTCCAGATGAAATATTAGACAAAAATAGTTTTCAAAGATTTTTAGGATGTGTCAATTATGTAGGAGACTTTATTAAAGAGATAAGGATCCCATGTGTCCCTCTTTTCAAAAGACTCAAAAAACACTCTGACCTATGGAGTCACAAGTGTACATTAGCAGTTCAAAAGGTCAAAAGACCCATCAAAAGTATCACATGACTTTCAATCCTAGACCTGATTGCCTCTATTATTGTTGAGACAGATGCATCCGATTTAGGATATGGTGGGGGTCCTCAAACATATTCTTTCTACTTCAAACCAAGAACAGTTGGTCAGATTTCATTCTAGAGTCTGGTCAGGTTCTCAAAAGAATTACTCCACTATTAAGAAAGAGATTCTTGCAATTGTTCTTGTCATTTCAAAATTTCAAGATGATTTGATCAATAAAAAAATTATTTTAAAAACAGATTGCAAAATTTCCAAAGATGTTTTGTAAAAAGACGTAAAAAAACCTTGTTTCAAAACAAATTTTCGCAAGATGGCAAGCAATTCTTTCTTGCTTTGATTTTCAAATTCTATATATACAAGGTTCCTCAAACTTTCTTGAAGACTTTCTTACAAGAGAATTCCTCCATAGAGAGAAAAAGAAAAACAAGAGTAAGGTTCAAATTCCCCTTACTTCAATTGATGATTATATCAAAAAAATGCAATAAATGAGCTATTGAAGTTTCCTCCTGTTCTCAAAATACAACCCTTGCTTCAAAATATTTCTAAATACCAACTCAAACAAACCCAGAAAACAAACCCTCAAATTACAGAAAAGCTCTTCAAATTGGTTCCGATCAACTTCCTGAAGTTAACCCTCAAAAATCCTTTTCATATTTCATCAAATCAAAATTTTTATCTGTTTTTGAAATGGAAACTTCATGGATTCATAGATATTCTTCTCCTGAAGAACATCTTCAAGATTTTGTTCCTCCATGTTTCCAATATCTTCCAATAGATATCAAAAAACCAAGAGAGTATTATGAAACAATCCTTGTCAAAACTGGATCTGCTATCATTACTCATACCCAAAACAAAAAAGATCTCAAATACATTGATTTTTTTAAAAAAAAAATCAATCCAAAGGGTTTGGTCTTACGAAGACTGGGACTGTACCCTTGGGAATGTAAAAGAATAAATACTTTAAAAAATGATTAATTTGAAACAAGATTCAATTATTTGGACTACAAAGAGACGTGGTTCAATGTTTTCTACTTTAGACCAGTAACTCATTCCTGGTTTATTCTTTTCCATCAAAATTGCCCATCCAATTTTTCAAAATGGTTTCAAAACTAGTTCGAATATTTTGGATTTGTTGAGAAAATCTTGCCCAGTCTTACTCAACAAGGATTCGAACATTTCAAACAAGAGGCGAAAACTTTTCTCAAGCATCAAGAAAATCTTTTGTTCCAATTTGCACTCAATCTCAAAGTTCATGGATCCTTTGATGGGATTTTCATTTAATTCAAGGACAATACACTCCTAAGTACAAAGATTTTAACGTCAAAAGAATTGTTCGACGTTTCAAGATCAAATGGTGGTCAAAATTTCATGAAACAAATTGTTGTCCCAAAGCAGTTAATTCGTGGATTCAAGAACAAAGGAACTTCAGCATCCCTAAACTTTCTCAAAAAGAAGTGGACAAAAAGGCTGATTTCCTTACAGAAAAATAAAAAATTGATTGCCATGTTCAATAAATGTTCTACACTAGAAGAACTTCAAACTGTTTCAGACAAAATTGCTGCTCTTGCAGAAGCCTCGTCAAAAAAGACAAGTTCAAAAAAAATTTCTTCTTTAGAAACTGAAGATTATGAACAAAGCAACAAAGACATGTACTTTGGGTATAATATTGATGATTACATAGAAGAAGAAACTCAAAAGAATTCAAAATGACTACATGAATCTAGTTTTCTTGATGAATTGAACGAATACTGGGATCAAAAATCAAAAGAGATGTTGTTCCAAATGTGCCTGCCAGCAAACAAATAGTTCTTACCAGCCTTGTCGACACTCAAAAAGAAGACTTGACAAAAACAACTTTATTGAAGCAACTTTAATAAAGGCATTAGCTTTTCAAAAAGCCGGGAATGGTGGACTGATGGATATTCTTTTTCAAAAAGTCTCTCACAAGTGGAAGACAAAAGCAAGATTTCACTTTTGAAGATTCTTCAATTTTGATGGAAACTCCGAATACTTTGTCTATAAATTCAGATAGATTTCATTTCATTTCCTCGGGTTAGAATTTGGATGTTCTCTACTTCAAGAAAGTTCAAAATCTTGTAATTTTAAATTTTCTTTCAAATATCTTGTAATTTTCATATTTCAATCAAAAATTCCATTTTCTTTTAAGATTTTTCTTCTTCATTATCAATCCCTGTCCCTGGGCCTCTTTAATATCTTGTAATTTTCAATTTCCGTCATTTGAGTTTTTGCTAACTGCAGAAAGGGAAGATCATGGATGTGTAGTGGTGTCGGCGGAGCTGAAGTTTAGGAGAACACGGATGGTTTTGGTGGTGTTTGGGTGAAGGTACTAGCTGGTTAGTGATGGCAATGGGCCGAGAGCCGGCTCGGCCCATCAACCCATGAGCTCACGAGCCGAGCCAGCTCGTGGCTCGTTTGCTCGTAGGCCGAGTCGAGTTCGTGAGCTCACGAGCTTTTTGTATTTTTTTTACTTTTTTACGTTTTTTTTTAAATTCACGAGCCCACGAGCCGAGCTAGTGGGCTCGGCTCGTGGGGATGGCCTACGAGGTCACCTACGGCTCGGCTCGGGTACCCATGTGTTTACGAGTCGAGCGGCCGAGTCGACAGGCCGCTTGGCTCGTTTGACATCACTATAGCTGGTACTGTGACTGCTGTTGGGTGTCCGATTTTGACAGTTGGTGGTTTGTCGATGGCAAAGAAACTCGTATGCATGTGAAACCAAAAAATATAAAAACCCCGGTTTTGGCTCTGATACCAAGTTTGATGCAGGATGAATTAGAGTTAAACCCAAGAAGAAACAAGAAGTCAGAAGAAGGGAGAAGAACAGGGGATTGGGAAGAGGGGAGTTTTCAATTCATCGTATTCATTAACTGTCTAAGTTAGTTCCAACAACAATTTTTATTTCAAGATTAGTTAAGGATGTTCGTCAAATTTTGTGTTAATTGTAATCGATTGTGATTGGTTGTGACGAATTTTGTGTTAATTGTGATCGATTATGACTTGGTCATATACAGTCACAATTAAGATTCAATTAGTCGCAGACAGACACACTTAACACAAATTTGGTCACTGTTAGTCACATTGAATACAAACTTGATCACAATTAATCACATGCACAATTTTTTTTCCCGATAATTTTTTAAGAGGTGGAGGCAGGGATGCAATGGTGGTATGTGGATCCATGGGGTGGGGTGTGATTTCCAATTTTTAATATTCTGGAAATTTTTAAGTCGCTGGAATAGTTGTCTGAGTGGCCACCGGAGTGATCGCCAAAATAGTCGTCGGAGTAGATGGCCGTCTCCGATTGAGAGAATGGGTAGGGAGATGATAGAGAGTATAGAAAGAGAATGATTTGGATTTGAAATTTAATAAATTGGGGTAATTGTATTATATTGTAATTAAAAATATTTAATAAATTGATTTAACGCCTGATTTTTTAAAAGATTTTTGGAGTTTGTTATTTTTAAAATGTAATTCTTATATATAGAATTTATGTATTGTTCACATTTGAAATGTAAACTGCTTTTGGGTAATTTTCCCAAAAATGAAAGAAAGAGCACGTTTTCACTTTAATAGGCAAATTTCTCTATTTTGAATAGTGTTTTCACTAGGAATAAACAAAAAGGCTAGTTTAAAATTTCCCGGGAAAACAGAGCGTTACTTGGTTACCAGTCCGCCACATTTTTGGACACACTGCAACCACATATAATAAAAATTAACATATCATCTAACATGATAAATCAAAATCTCTGTCCTCCAAGCTCTATCCTATTATTTCTAAGCTCTTTTCATTTTTTACTCAAACTCGACAGCGCTGGAATTCCTTGACCCAGGATTTTTCTACACCCGGTAATGTCAACTTCAAGTGTATCAGTGCCATATACTGTGAGAACTGAATTATTTCGCAGTAATAGGTTCATTGCGCCGTTGAGATTTCAGAATTACAGTAAGTTTGATTCTTGCAATTTTTCATACAATTTCTGTAGTTTATGAAGTTAGTGAATTAAAATATTTTTTGTTCAAATTTCAAGGAAGTAAGTGTAAATTGAGTAGGAGGGATGTTATTTTTAAAGGAATTGTTGCTGCTGGAGCTTCAGTAATGGACTCTACTGTAGCTTTTGAACCGAAGGGCCAAGGTTTTTTCCTTTTTTTTTTTTTTTCATTTTTAATTCTTGCCCCTTTTTAAAGAGTGTTTATGTATATGGGATATGATTTATTTTGATTGTTTCTGGATTATGATAATATGTTGTTGTTAAGTTTAGGTTTGGAAAAGTTACCCTTTAAACCGGAAGGATATAATTACTGGATGTGGCAAGGTCGAAAAATACATTATGTAGTGGAAGGAGAGGGGTTGCCTATTGTTCTAATTCATGGATTTGGGGCTTCTGCATTTCATTGGAGGTAGGCATTTCACGGTTTGCAATATTAATATTTCAATCTTTCTGTCTTGGGCTAGAAAAATTGATGAGCACCCTCATGTTACAATTAAAAAGTTAGACAGTAAATTTATCCAGTTCATGCGGCCAAAGTTACTTCTCCTTCATCCTGCCGAAAATATATTAAAATTTAGATGCCAAATTGACATTGTGATGGACCTAAAATTCAGCAAAGTTTGCAAAGTATAGTTTCCATACATTTTGAACCTCTTGATTCTCCATTTGGCAGCCCAAGATTGCACATTATGAGCCTGCATTGTTTTTAGTAATCAGTAACTATATCATACGAATTTAACTGGGGTAAGTTTGATGTTCCCTCTTTGCCTCTTCATTAGGTACAACATACCAGAATTGGCTAAAAAGTACAAAGTCTATGCTCTAGATTTGCTCGGGTTTGGCTGGAGTGAAAAGGCACTTATTGAGTATGATGCCCTGGTATGGAGAGATCAGGTTGTGGATTTCATGAAGGAGATAGTTAAAGAACCTGCAGTCTTAGTTGGAAACAGGTTAGTGCAAATAATTATATGGAAATCTGATTACTTCCTGGAAAACTTGCAATTTTGATTTGTATTTCCAAATATTATGAATCTATTTCGCATTTAATCCTTGAATCGTGCTCTAAGAAGCAAGGATGTGTGTAAGTTTGGATACGCTTTGATAGGTCCCAGTCAGAACAGATAAATATTATTTAGAAAGTATTCTTTTTGGGTGATAACAGAACCACAATTTACTGAATTGAATACTTGATTTTATTGAAACTGAAAGTGTGGTTTATATAGGCAAAGCCTAACAACCACGTTCAACTTACATACTAAGAAATAGATAACAGAAGCAGTAATGCAAAACTTAAATGAACGTGCAAAACAGAAATGTAAAATTGGAAAACAGAATACTAAATCTTCTCAACGGCTCCGTGGTCTTATTCTCCAACTAACCCCACATGCTCTCTCATCCTTCACCTATCAATACCTCCCCCTCAAATGGACACTTGTCCCCAAGATCCACACTTGGATACTGCTTCTAGAAGTCTTCCTGCTGGAAACTCAATCTTTGCTGCATCACAAAGCTTCATCAAAATCTTCACGCTCTGTAAGACCAATGAGCCCACTGTTCCTTTACGAAAACTTCCCATATCGCAAGCATTCTTCTTTCTTATAAG
This sequence comes from Fraxinus excelsior, assembly GCA_019097785.1. Classification (NCBI taxonomy): domain Eukaryota; kingdom Viridiplantae; phylum Streptophyta; class Magnoliopsida; order Lamiales; family Oleaceae; genus Fraxinus; species Fraxinus excelsior. Next base: position 21,297,226 of record CM032630.1, read on the forward strand.
CTCGTCCTAACCATTGCCACTATTGGTTGGTGTTAAGTTTTATAGTTGTTGGCAATCTTTAAACAAAAATATAGTTGTAAAAGAGTTCTAAAAGTTAAAAAGTCAATTGGTAGGTTGTATAGATGAATTAGGAGTCCTGAGGGTCGTTTATGGAAAAAGGGCTAAGTTGTCGGAATTAAGCTAGTCTGTCGCCAAGCTGTTGCTCGAGCATCCAGAACAGAATCACTGTTGCTAGCTTGTCACTCGCCTGTTGCTGGACTCTCGCTCGAACGACGATGTTACCCATGAAACCCTAGTTTGCGATTTTCAAGAGTTGTATATATCATATACTACCCCCAAAACCAAGGTATTATAGATATCCAAGCCCCAAGTCGTGAAAAGTCTTGGTTGAATATTATTTTATCAAAGATATTATATTCTATACATCCTATATATCATTGAAAACATCATATCCATATAATCAAAACACCAAAACCCATACTTCCTCATAATCTGTCAAAGTTCTGAAGATCGAGGAAGGTGACTGGAGTTCTAGTTGAAGGAGAACGAGAAGTTCTTAGGTGATCCACGAGAGATAAACGGTTCCAGAAGGCCGGGAGCTTGTGCAGAAGCACACAGTCTACGATGGCCATGGTGATAACAGTCATGAGGTCAAAAATTACTTAGGTTTAGTCGAGTCTCAACAGTCTGTAAGTCTTTATCGTTTATAGTGGATACTACTGGCTTGGGCCCGGATTTTTTTATCCCACGGGGGGTTTTCTCCGTCAACAATTTCATGTTGTTTATTTTTATGCAATAGATCAATTGCGGTAATTCAACTTAGCATAGTATCGCATTTGAATTCATCTAGATAAAATTAATAATTGTGTCTTGTAGCTTTTATTAATTAACAAATTTAAATTTCAGAAACAAACACCTATTGACCCCCCCCCCCCCCCCCCCCTCTAGTTGTTAGTTGGGTTGAACTCGTAACTTTCAGTTGGCCTCTCCTTCAAGGTGGAAAGATGCCAAGGACACTTTCTGGTCTTCTGCTGTGTCCTCGTACAAGAAGAATTGCCCTGCCCTATTGAACCACTCAGTTGGGTCATCTCTTGGAGCAACGTGGAAACTCTAATTTCGCCATTTTGGATGGAAAAATATGTCGACCACCATCAATCTCATCCCGGTTCAAATGTGAAGAGCCAACTCGATCATAAGTACTGTGACTTGATGCTCCTTTGGTTCGCAATAATCGTTTCAGACAACTTGTTAAGTGTTTCTTCCAACTGCTGTAGCTTTATCAGCCACCCCCAGCTCTATTTGATGACTGCCATCCAGCAAACTGCTAAGCCCAACTTCCAGGATTTCAATTCTTTCTTTGTTGGTCACCATTGCCAACCTGCTCTGATACCAATGATAGGTCCCAGTCAGAACAAATAAATATTATTCAGAAAGTATTCTCTTTGGTTGAGAATAGAACTACAATTTACTGAATTGAATGCTTTATTTTTATTGAAACTAAAAGTGTGGTTTATATAAGTGAAGCCTAACAATCACATTCAACTTATATGCAGAAATGACTGGGTACTTCCTACGAAATAGATAACAGAAGCAATAGTACAAAACAGAAATGAACGTGCAAAATAGAAATGTAAAACTGAAAAAAGAATACTAAGCCCCTGTTTGATAGTCATTATTTTCAAACTCTTTTTTCTACGTACTTATTTTCAACCACACATTCACAAAATAAAATATTTTGCACGTAAACTCAACATTTTTTCTACTTTTTAATCACACGTTCTCCTAAAAATTACTATTCAAAACTCTATTTCTCCCAAATAACGATTTTGAAACATGGCTAAATCTTCTCAACGGCTCTATGGTCTTATTCTCCAACTAACCCCATGTGCTCTCTGTCTTTAAATAGATTACATTAATATACGTATTCGCATATCCTAATTTTTTAATAAATCTATATTGTTGTATCCATATTGTATCCGAATCATGCCTACTTCACTTTTTAAGGGCACATTGATGCCTTGGAGTATTGTGCTATTCTATGTTCATTGAAGAATCATTATTATAAGGTGATTATGTATTATCATGTAGATAAGAATAAATAAATAAAAATGATATTCAGTGTATTGACTGTGGAACTCCATCCCAATGAGCATTAAGGTCAGCAAATGTTTTTCTATTTTGCCTATGTTTTGGAAGCGTTTATAAACACTCTTCTTCAAATCACTTTTTATCTACACATTTCATAAGATCCACAAGTACTACCCACTTTTCCACTACTCGCTTATATCTATTTATAAACACTTCCATACATACTTTTAGTTGATAAAACTTCCATTGAACTCTTTCCTTATTTATTAGGATACATTTTGGAAGGGAGTGTGGGGTTTGATGCAGTGTAATTTCAGGTTTTTCAGCTAATTGCTGCAATTGATAGCTTTCCATAGCTTTTTTCTTGTAAGCCTTATATTCACTGAGTTTCCATCAAATATTCGATTGATGACCATCTTTCTTAGAGAATGTTTTCCTCATAGAGTCCTGATATGTTGGTAGGGGGTTTCAATATCAATGCATTTATAAATTGCTGTATTGATATAATTTTCAGCATATGAGGATCAAGGCCGATCAGTGATACTTTCTAATCCAACCATAATAGTGTGCAGTTTATTCTTTTGATAAAAATTGAAGTACGAAGATGAAATGAAGAGATAATGGAGAAGAAATCTCATGAGGAAATAGCTCGAGGTTTGATAATTTGGCTTACATCGATGATACAAATACCCAAGGCCCAGAGGTCTTCAATTTCTTCCATGTGTTACAATCACGACCTCACCTTCTATATAAGTGTGACATTAGAACTCGTCTTGGTTTTGTTCTAGTGAACCCTTGATTTCGTGGCCATTGTCTCCAAAGTGGATATTAGCATCAGTCTTCATACTATCATCCCCACCTCTTTTTGATTAGTACGGCTGAAGTTCCATACTAACCTGACTTCAATTTGCTAAAAGTATATCATTAAGTGTTGTAGGAAATTTTGTGTTTTCATATTATAGCAATGCCAAGCAAGAAAGGCTTTCGTGTACCAGGATATGTTAGAAGTGGATATTAGTGAAGGCCATTCAGTGCATTATCACTTCAGTATGCTGGGCAATTGGTTGAAAACCAAATTGTGAAGTGCCTGGTTATCAATGCGGTGTAACAATTGTCCTGCTATGGGAAATAACAAAAGAAATTGAAAATAAGAACTTTAAGCCTGGAAAGAATGGCTTCCAAAGTTGGAAATGTATTCCAGATAATATAATTGAGTAAAAATTTTGAGGTAACATTGAGAGGAAAGGTTCAGACCACATTTATTATAAGATGGAGAAAGGGGAAGTAACTCAGCCATGCTCAGGTTTATGGGCATATTAGACATGTCGTTGCTTTTCTTGTTGCAGAATATTGGAGTTAACCTGGTTGGCCCCTGAACTTACATGCTTGCTTACCCTGAACTAAAACATATCAAAAATTAGTCTCCCGGCTTTATGACGTTTACCCCATTGGTCATCGTAATTGATTCCATAAGTCCAAGCTAACGGTCATGCTGAGTTGGCAAGTTAATATCTGAGCAGGAATTAACTTGGATGATTAATACCTTCCGTGATGATACTTTCTGGAATTGGTTAGTTAAGATCGCCTTGTGCGGTTACTGGGTATTTTCCATCGAGAGAGAGAAATCGGAAGCAGCATGGTCTGATGGTCGGTCTTAGAATCAGAACAGGTGTTGCCACTGAGGTTCTAAGTGAAGTAAGAAATAAGTCAGTGCTGTCGAGATCTGTTCCTTACACCAAAAAATAATTGGATGTTATTGCAATGTGATTTATACTAAGATATTTTCATAGGAAGTAGGTTATGGAGATATGATTGCTTCATAGTTGGTTTTGTAGTTGAGTTGGATGCCCTTCTTTGCCTGTTATATTTTTAATATCAATAAAAGTTTAATATTGTTTCAGAAATATGTCGACTCTTTGTCTTCTGAAGCTCCATATTCTTGACTGATTCTTTTATTTGGCGTTTAATAATAACCATGAGAGACTTAAATTAGTTGTTCATGAATACTCTGTCCATAAATACTTTTGAAAGATGGTGATATATGCTACTTTATCTGACACTGTTACCTTTCATTCAAGCACATGTTCGTCCAATTAATGACTGTATCTTGTGTGGACTTCTAGTATAATGTGAAGAATTCCTTTTCTTCGTTCAAAGTAAAGATTTATTTACATATTTATTTTTCAGTCTCGGAGGATTTACTGCTTTGGTATCGGCAGCTGCTTTGAAGGATCAAGTTAAGGGAGTGGTATTGCTAAATTCTGCTGGACAATTTGGGGATGCCAGTAGTGGAACCAATGATTCTGAAGAAACAGCCTTGCAGAAATTCATGGTAAAGCCACTGAAGGAAATTTTTCAGCGTGTAGTTCTTGGATTTTTGTTTTGGCAAGCCAAGAAACGAGCACGCATTGAATCTGTCTTGAAGAGTGTAAGACAAGTCCTTGACATTTATATTGAAAACCTTTACTTTTTAATTCTATAGGCAAAGTTAATTTTGTAAATGCTAATTCCAGCAAGAAAGGTCCTTATTCTTTGTCATACTACAATCATTCACATGTCATATAATATATCTCGAACATGGTAATTAGAAAATGAATAGGACTGACGTCTTTGGTCTATTCTGTAGGATCCAGATACAATCGATTAATGAATAAGAAACTTGATAAGGTAATTTCCTGTTGAAGTTACCGTTGGAATAAGTTGTCTCATTAAATATTTGTAGATCTCCTGGCAACGTAGAGAAATAGTTTGACTTCATATTTATAAGAAATCAAAGAACTAATTATTTTAATTTGCATGATAATTTAGTGATGCCATAGCAAGAGGTAGCCGCTTTTTGTCTTCTTATAACAGTTCAAATTTATTTTTTCTTGAGGCCTTAGACAGGTTGTACTTTCTATAATCTTGTTGTATATTACATTTACTATTTATTCACTAAGATGCCGAAGGAAATATTTTTGTCTGTATGGTCTATGCAATCATGTACGCCATCTTGCTCAGAGATGAGTAGACGACCAATCAAGAAGATTGCATATACATATCAGATTACATGTATGAGATTAATATATAAAGCTTAACTTTCTTAGTCATAAATGCACAAGTATGGAGATAGAGAAGAAAACCATACACTAGTAAACATATAAACTTGCATAATGTTCATAACTGGTACATAGTGTCTTTGACACGTTTATTTCTATTGAGAATATGACAGTTCACTCCATGCCCAATGTCCATATTGATGCTTCTTAGTTCTTATCTATCTAGTATGCATGAAATATACGTGATGAAATATATGTTTTGTTTATTTCAGGTATATATTAATGCTGAAAATGTTGATGACTATCTCATTGATTCAATTACAAGGCCAGCGGATGACCCAAATGCAGGTGAAGTATATTACAGGTAGGTTGTATTCCCCATTTTACATAATCAAGATTCTCGCGGCTCTTATCGAGCATGAAAATAGTTTCTGAACATGAAGTCTGAGATTAAATTATATTTTGTGTATTGGAATTGAGTAGCCATGCTATTGTGGTAGATAAAAACCATTATTCTATTTTACTTATTTTGGAATTTTGTCAAGTTCCAAATAAATTGTTTGTAGCTTTTTAGCCTCTGAATTAATTGGTAGTGAATTAGGTCAGTTGAAAATGGTTAGTGCAGAACAAGCAGTATCAGCGGTGTGTGTATGCTTTATTGGAGTTATAGAACAAAAGATAGCTTTTACTGCCACATTTTTTTCTGAATAAATAACTCGTGTGGCATGTCTGATTAGGGAAAATTAACATATTAAAGAAGAAAAGTAAGCTAAAATCTTGTCTATTGCACCGTACCAAACATTCATATAGACTCTCCGACAGTCTTTCATAAATCTTCATTATTATATGTATGTCGGAATCTTTTACACGTGCTGATCAAGATTATCCATAGCACAATCCCTTATTCAAACTGTCCCTTGTTACCCATTTTGAACTGACTATTTATATTTCCCCTACATCTTATATTTTCTTTCATTTGATACTGCAGACTTATGACAAGATTCATGTCAAACCAAAGAAAGTACACACTTGACAGTGTCTTGAGCAAACTCTCTTGCCCATTGCTACTTCTCTGGGGTGACTTAGACCCTTGGGTCGGTTCTGCCAAAGCTCTTCGAATCAAGGAGTTTTATCCGAATACCTCCCTTGTAAACCTACAAGCAGGACATTGTCCACACGATGAAGTTCCAGATGAAGTTAATAAGGCGTTATTGGATTGGCTATCAACTTTGACATCTGCACCTCCCCAAGCAGCATAAACATGTCTGGTGAACATTTTTAGCTTCACTGCTTACATCTGAATTGAGCATTATTACAAATTTGAATTGTATATACATTAATATAAGAATTCGTCAACATAATGTTTATCCCATTAGTATTTGTATCCCAAGAAAACTAAAAAAGAACTGACTTCCTACATCGACAATGAAAGATTACATGATTCTACTATATAATATCACGTCATGTTCTAGGATTTGTTGTATATAATCAATATTTTTTTTCTCTAGGTACATAATCATATTGAATACCTATAAATCATTGAAGGCATTGAAAAAGTTAAGGATATGAATCACTTTTGCCCTCAATTGACTTGGGAGTGGCTTCAAGGACATCAGTATTGTAATGGAGACTGTATAGGGTGAACTATGTCACTTTTGTGTTCGAATTATGTTTAGGATAATTCTCTAAAACACTCACTTAAGTCGAGAGAGTTTTAAGTCGAAATAATGAAGTGGAAATTACATTGGGGCAGGTTTTTAAAGATTGTATTTCAAAAATTATACTTATGGTTTACTTATCCGTAAATTAGGTGATAATTCAACTATTAATATTAATAATAATATTATAAAATTAATTAATCTACCCATCTCACTACTTCCCAACGCACACCTCCACCTAATCCAAACTCGAAATTATTTCACATTTGTACTCGTCTTTGCAGCTGAGGATGAAAACTATTTCACATTTCCTCTTTATCAGCATTGGCAAACTGAGTGTCGCTGTGTGGAGCCAAATCATCGCTATCGCGCATAGCACCATGGACAAATTGCCGTTGATGATGATCTGAGCGACGGCGAAAGGTTTGCCCCCACAAACCATTTCTGCATTAGCGCATTAGCTTGGTGCGCGATGATTTGACTTTTTTCAGAATTGCATTAGCTTAGCTTCTGCAACGAGATCACAACGTCGCTTGTTACTTCTGGGCTGCTAGTCTTGCCTTCCCATATTGGCCAAACTGATCGATTTGTGGTGTTTTGAAGCGATTTGTTGTGTTTTTTTGGTGGTTTTGTGACGATTTGTGGTAGTTGTGCTAGCGATAGTCACATGTTCATAGAATGTGTCAAACGTTGTGTTGATGTCGAGTGGTAGTGACAAGTCCAAGTTTCACGGATCGCAGGTTTGGCTCCCGAGGTTCAACGCCTCAAGGCCGTCCTTACCTTATTATTTGTCCGGCAAGCCCGAACAACTAGCATACACGCATGCTTGAGTAAGATATAAGGGAGAATATCTGCATATGATCATATATCATTAGTACACTATTGGTAAAATAGGCATCGCGCCTAGCTGTTAGCGTGATTGCCTTGCCGAATGGGAAGCTAAGCATTCGCACTGCGTGACATTCTCCCCCATTCGAATTCGCTTACGTCCTCGTAGCTAGAATAGAATTTCGCATCCACACGCATTTGTCTCGTTGCAAGGATAACAATGGCATCATTCCATATGGACAGGCCTCCAAACCTGTAGTAACTCGCACTTGCTGCCTCCGACACCAACCTTCACCCTTCGCCCCTCTAAGCATTGGTTCAACGGGTGGACGGTCTCTGAGCTGTAGTGCCTCAAGGCATGTCGAATTGTGTCATGCACGGTGCGCTCTTCGAAATCTCCTTTGAAAGGCACCCAGGCAATTGCTCAACTCTGCCCATCTTCATCCTTCTTCCCCACAGCTTCCTTCGTCGTGTCCCGCCAGCTTGCCGACACGATCCGTGGCCCAAAATCTTTTCTCCATAAGAACATACGACATTGTCCAATAACAACACTCCATGTTCGAGCGGTCCCGCTCTGATACCAACTTTCACGGATCGCAAGTTTAACTCCCAAGGTTCAAAGCCTCAAGGCCGCCCTCCCTCATTCTTTGGCCAACAAGCCCGAATCACGCAGTGAAAATGTTTATTCTCCCATTCGACACAACGTGACGCTAACAGCTATGGGCGAGGCCTATCTTACCAATAGTGCACTAATGATATATGATCATATGCAGGTATTTTCGCCTACATCCTACTCATAGCGTGCATGTATGCCAATTGCCAGTTGTTCAGACTTGTTGGCCTAAGAATGAGGGGAGGGCGGCCTTGAGGCGTTGAACCTCGGGAGTCAAACATGCGATCCATGAATGTTGGTATCAAAGCAGGATCGCTCGAGCATGCGATATTGTTATAGGACAATGTCGTGTGTTCATGCGGAGAAAGTATTTTGGGTCACGGATCGTGTCAGCAATCTAGCAGAACATGACGAAGGAAGTTGTGGACAAGAAGGATGCAAAGGGTAGCGTTGCGTACTTGCCTAGGTGCCTTTCAAGGAGTTTTCTAGGAGCGCACCTTGCAGGGCACAATTCGACATGCGTTAAGGCGCTGCGATTTGGAAGTCATCCGCTCGAAGAACCAATGCGAAGGTACCGTACGAGGTACTGCAGGTTTGTGAATGTATGTCCATATAAAATGGTACCGTTGTTATCCTTGCAATGAGACAGTTGCGTGTTGATGCGAAACTCACTTCTCGCTACGAGGACGTAAGCGAATTCGAATGGGGAAGAATGTCACGCAGTGAGAATGCTTATCCCTCATTCGGCACAGCAAGGACGCTAACAGTTAGGCATGATGCCTATTTTACCAATAGTGCACTAATGATATATGATCATATGTACATATACAGGTATTCTCTCTTACATCCTACTCATAGCGTGCATGTATGCCAGTTGTTCGGGCTTGTCGACCCAAGAATGAGGGGAAGGCGGTCTTGAGGCGTTGAACCTCAGGAACCAAACCTGTGATCCGTGAAACCAAGTCACACACAATGACTTGTGACATGGTACATGTGACCTATCACCACTACCGTCACCACAAACAAATATAAATACGACATTTAACATATACTCTATGAACATACGATCATCGCCACCACCACAAGCACCACCACTACAAAACCACCTCATAAACCTCTACACAAACTATCGCAAATCACGATAAAATCATTGCAACGATGATTTGATGTTTGCCGATGCAGCTGCAAACTTATTGCTGTTGTGGGCGATGAATTGTGGCGTTGAGAGCATAGCGCACAGAGAGAGAGAGAGAGAGAGAGAGAGGAATGGGTTTGTAGTGAATTTGGGTTGGGTGATGTGGGTGGATTATTTTAATTTTATAATATTATTATTTATAATTTAAACATTAAATTATCACATGATTTTTGTACTAAAAATCTTTTAAATCTTATTTTTGAAATTAAAAAAAATATGTCCTAGTGTAATTCCACTGTATTCTTCCCAAAAATGAAGACAATATAAAGATCCAATTTTGATATAAAAGTTGCTATGTAAGTTCTATTGACTGGGCTCATACAATGGCCTGCAGCAGGAGACTTTAAATTCTCTTATTAAGTCCATCCAATAGATTTATACTACTGGTGGCACGGGCCCATAACTCAAGAGAGATTCGCTCATGATCTGAGTTCGGATTTTGGCTAGGCGTGCTGAGCTAGCTCGGCAAGTAAAGCCCTTGGGCTTCATCAGCTGGCCCGTTGGCTCATAGGATGGGCTCATGCGAATCTGCCCTGTTATTTTTTTGTTTAATTACACTAAGTTTATTTGTTTCTTATTCTGTATATAATCTTTGAGTTTTGTCTATGAAGATTCAAATTGAAAACTACCTTTCTTGATAAATTATCTTTGAATTATGCTACGGTACTAGAAAAGTTGACATAATATTACATGGTATTCTATCAATGAATTGTTTAAAACATAGTCAGTTTTTCTATCAAATTATCTTCTGTTACCACTTCATCTATTACTGCATCTATCGATTTTTTCTAGGAAAGTGGCGTAATCCATAATCTTTAGAAAGTGATATTTATATTTTTCTAATATTTTATCAACTTCATCCATTGATGAAGAACATTGTTGGATCTTCCTGTAGAGCAGACATTTGTCCTCTTCCATGTAGCTCTAACTTATCTCTTTGATCTTCACTTAACTATTAGTGATGGTGTGTTACCTTCCATCGATGTGTGGAAAGAGATTGAAAAACTTCCACTTGATATTTTGTGAATTACAGTTTTTTCCCTTTAAAAAAGGAAAAATGAGAGAAGCAGATATAGAAATAAAATTAAATAGCAAAAATTTAAAGACTATAATTATTTTCTTTAGACCTCAAACCCAGAAGTCAACTTTGACTCGATTGGTTGCTACAAAATAGAAATATGAATTATCTTTATTATGGAAAATGCTTCATAATTTACAAAGAAATAGCACTGACAGTGCATTCTACGATAAATTAGAATAAAAAGAAAAGAGAATGTGGACACTAAAGTTCAATGAATTATATGGAAATTGAATGAAAGTTATGATTACTTTTTTTTTTTGTGTAGAAAGTTCAGCTTTTGGATTACTTTGGCAACCTTTGAAATTTGAATGTTTCAAAATTCATTTCTTTTGTTGTTGTGAGTTCCGTAGTCGCGAAGCAATTTACTTGTAGTCCGTGTTTGAATAATATTTATAAATTAATTATAATCAGACAAATTACTTTTTAATTATACATTTCATGAGATTTACAAATATAACTCAATTATTTATCATTTAAATCGTTTATAAATACTTCTCAATTATATAAAGGGGAAAAGGATATATTTGGATCAAAGTTTCTCAAAGTGAAACACAAAAGGATAGGTTGAGGTTAGTAGATGGTGGTTGGTAGTTGGTGAGGTTGGGTAGAGATTATTTAATTATTTTGTTTGAAATAAATGTGAGGATAAAATTGTCTTTTAACTCAAATTATAATGACGATTGAGGTGTGTGTCACATGAGAATTAAATGATGAATATCTAGCACGCTAACTAAATAAAATAGAAGGTTAAGAATTGGCCAGTCAAAAAAATTGATTGAAGGCCTCAGTATATATCTATGCGTAACGATTTCAATAAATTATAAATGATTTTAAAAATCAATCAAACTTCATTTTGATTATATATTCATTTGTAAAACATTTATAATTTATACAAACGGAGGCTAACCTTAGATGTCATTTTTGCTAAATTATTTTATACTTTGTACAGGAATAAAATAATTTGACAATTATATGACTCATTTTCATTGAAAACTGAGGACATTCATAATTGTAAAATCAAGGTAAAAAAATTAATACTAGTTATGTCCTTCATTTTCAGACTAAATTTACAATTTTTTTTATTTTTTATTTTATAGAGAAGACTATGGGTGGACATGGGCTGAGTTAAGTTGATTTTTACCTCAACTCAAATCCAACACAACATGAACAATTTGATTATAATTTAACACAACTCAACCCATATAAAGGTTAAAACTCAACACAATCAATTATCGGTTGGGTTGTGTTGTGTTGTGTTGGTCGGTTTGAGACCACTTATCAGAAAAGATTAAAGTAGGTGAGTCGAATTGGACGGATTTATAATTGACTTATGACTTATATAATATGAAGTCTCTATAGTTGCAATGAAAAAAAAAATCTGAATTATCTTGGCTCTTCATGCCCCGAAATGCTACATGGATAGATTAATATTAAATTATATGAAGCCGAGAAATTTTTTGGCAATTAAAATGTTTTTGTGTTGAATGTATATTTGTTTATATTATTTTTCGTAAAATGCATTCTATCCAAATCTTATAATATTATTTTAAGAGTTTTCATGTCTTGTGTTATATTCAAGACTTCTCGTGTATCGCGTTTGCATATATAAAATATAGTTAATTAGTAGTGTATATAATTTGTGTATGGTTTCCTCTAGCTTTTCAACTATTGCACAAAATTTCTCTAACAAGAATTGACATTCTAATCTAGGTTCTTCTAAATATTATAGCTCTTGGAGATTGTGTGAAGAAACATAGTGGCTCAATTTCATCCAAGTAATATCACGACACTTGTAAAAATCGTATATATAGTAGGGTTGGGTTAGACGGATTTATTCGATTTTCATGATTTAACACATAATCCGGTCTGACCCAACCCGCATACACAACCAACCCACCCAATTTGTGTAAAAACAACAACAAAAAAAATTGACCTAACCAGGTCGGGTTGGTTCAATTTTGACGGATTCAGACCAGTTTTGTCCACCCCTAGAGAAGACTTGTGGGTCAATGATGATTCAAGTTAGAAGGATACAGGAAATCAAGTCTAAAATGAGATTACTCATATTGAGAAATTTTTCACAATAAAGTTTCTACTTATTGGAATTACTTAGCCAATTCAAAGAAGAAAATTTTGGGTGAAGGTAGACTCGCTTTAGATCGAATTATTACAAAATTTGAACATAAGTTTTGTTCTATTAATTTTTTAAAAGATAATACTCTAATTAGATATGAAAAGTTCCTACTCAATGCACACAAGAAAAATAATACAAAAGATAGAAACAAGAATATTTGGAAAGTGTTTGTAAATTATTTAAAATATAAATACGAATAAATGAATAGCATTTATGTGTCTTACAAAATGTATGGATAAAAAATCTTAGAGTGTACAAGATGTCTGGAGGCAGGAGAAAGAAATGAAGGATTGATCGACCAACTTGAACATATTCATAAATAGCTTTCAATTGTTCTAAATGAGGGAACAAAACCATCTTTATTTTAGGTCTAAATTCTTCATTTTTGTGAATAGGAAAATGTGTCAATCATTTTCTCTCCCTATCCTAAATTCCTAATTTTCAATTGGATTGATACATTCGAATCAAGTCACAATGGGAAAAGGGGAAGCTCAACGGTGTGGCATAAAACTGTGGTTTTGGATTCATGATCTTGTATTCCTTCTTGCTAAAGCTTCACGTCTCAGTCCGAAGACATAATAATAATAATACAAACCCCCCCACCCGGAAAACTAGACAGTTTATAGACATGAATTATCCTTCATGTTAAAATACAGCAAAAGGCATAACAAGAAAATGTTTTAAAAGTTGCCTTTTAGGCCTGCAGGCTGCAGCAGAAGTCTACTTTTCACTTCTCCAAATAAAAAATTTAAAAGTTGCCTTTGTTTAAAAGTCTATTTTTTTAAAACTCATTTTTCAATTGTATTTTTCAATAAAATAATTTTTCGTGTAAATAAAAAAAAATGTACTTTTTCACTACAATTCTTCCAAAATTTACTATTCAAAATACATTTTTCTTTAAAATGGGACTCAATCAAGGATTTAGGATCCATTTGGTGCAGAATAAACCTGGAAAAAAAGGGATTTTTTGCTCATTTAGTATCAAAAGTGGCCGTCCTTTTTGCAAGGATTTAGGATTCATTTGGTGCAGAATAAACCTGGAAAAAAAGGGATTTTTTGCTCATTTAGTATCAAAAGTGGCCGTCCTTTTTGACTGCTTGTGAGTGACGTGGGACACCCTTGCCAAAAGTAAGGATCAAAAAATGACAAAAAATGGAAGAGAAAAGCCGCCCTAGACACGGCCTTAATAGTCCTAATTGGTCGAGTAATGCTATTCATCCCCACTGTGGTTACAAACACAGTTTGGGTGGCATTAATGTGACATTAAATAATATATGAAATTAAATAAATTATTTAATTTCACATTTCATTTAAAACCACCTAAACTGTGTTTGCAACCCCACTGAATATAAATAACATTACTTTAATTGGTCGGTTCAATACACAAGGAATCTTCAACATATCCAATGCACCTTATCCACAAAATTATTTGTATATAAACTACCAAAACAGTACGTTGATTGAGAAATAAAGAAAAGATAAATGAATCAATGAGTGTGGACATCACCCCCCCCCCCCCCCCCCCCCCCATTTGTTCAATGAATGAGAATTTATATGGAAATTGAATGAAAATTATGATTTTTTATTTTTTTCTTAAAGAAAATTCAGCTTTTGGGTTAATTTAGCGGGTACTTTTAAAAGTGGCTTAGTTAAATCTCCTAATTTTCACTTTGAATTTTCATCGATTGTATATTTTCATAATGGGCTTTTGGGTGTTAAAGTACAAAGATGCCCTTAAGCATGTCATGCAATTATAAAATATTATTTTGTTTAAAAGATAATACTATTATTTTAGTTAACAAATGAAAATTAAACACTTTTCAGTTAAATTTTCAAAATTAGTTAACTTTTTATTTGTTTATTCCAATACAGATAAAAACTCTCTCATCTTTTACATGTTTCAACATCAAAATCTCATAAATTTATCAAATTCTGAACAAGAAATCTTTTTTTATATCAATCACTTCGATTCGATAAGTATATTTACATGTGTTTAATTTTGTTTTTGTTAAATTAGTAAACGTTTTTAATCGATAAATCTTATTTCGATATAGATTAACATGTAGATAAGTTTTTTAACATATTTATAATTTTTTGAATATATACAAGAAAAAACGTTATTTGCACGTATGTTCTTTTAGACTAGATTCATGGAAATGTTAAATTCCAGCCAGCCTTAACAGGCAGCTATTAACAGCCTTAGGTAGCATGCTGTTAATAGCCAGCCCCAGGCACTTGGGCCGACTGTTAACACAGCCTGTCCAATTTTATTTTATTTTTTGAATAAATTTATGTTGGTTGGTAGTTGCATCGATTTTTCGACTATTTTTTTATTATAATTAAAAATTATGTTTCGTCAGACAGACAGATATAGTTGTAATCTCGATTTGTAACGTTGGTGAATTCGAATTGGATGAAAAAGATTGATGGGAATGGAAATGGATGAGTAACATACATGGTAGTATTCTAATTTTCATAACAAGAAGTACATCATATGCGGTAATGTGCCATAATTTACAAAACAAGCTGAATGTCGATATCGAGACAGTTGTTCCTCATTGTGATCTCTCTTATACGCATAGAATTTCATTGGTAGTTCACGCCAACGATAATGAAAATGAATTTACAAATGAGGATTTGATTGCTTTATTCTATCAGAGACATGAGTGGGGTGGAAGCGCAGGGGTTGGATCAAATGAACCGTCATCTAATTTTTCTTGTGTGGTTCCCATTGATGAGGATTTGTATATAGAGTAAATGTTTGAAACAAATAAGGATTTGCAGGAAGATGTACACTGAATTGCACAAAATACAACTTTGAGTTTAAAAGTGAAGAAATCAAATAAGTCATTGTTGACGATTATCTGCATCGATAACAGTTTGTCGTTAGCGTTTGCAAGTGATGAAAATGAACACAAATGAGTTATTTGTAGTTCGCAAGTATACACGAGAACATATTTGAGGAGTGAGAGTTCGTCGAAATGATTACAGCATGTCTGAGCATGGTTTATTGATCTACAGATAATACACAAGTATTAAGACCCAAGACAATTTATAGACCTTCGGACATCACTAACGAGCCCATTAAGAGTACGAGATGATCATGAACTACTGAATGCTAAAGAATGCACGTTAGAGGATTTAATGTGCTCGACCGAGGAGAGCTATATTAAATTGGTCAAATATTACTATAATATGGGAACAACTAATTTTGACTTGACATTTTTTATTGAGACGGAGGATGATAATTGCTTTAAATTTTTCTTCATCACCAAAAATAAATTAAAGAAAAATAAATTAGATACAAATTAATGACCAAAATTAAAGAGAAATATAAAAAATAAAGCAAGAATATTATAAAGTATTTTAAATTAAAAAATAAATTATAATAAAAAGAAAGCAATTAAGGAATTTTTAAATTATTACCAAATGAAAATAAAGAATTTAAATAAAGAATATAACTACTATTTAATTAAAATTGAAAAAAAAAATGAGTTTTATCACAAAAAGAAAATAATTTAAAAAATTAAATTGAAAAAAAAAGTTATTTATAATATGAAGAACACAATTAAGAGATTTTAAAACCATTTCGAAAAACATTATAACAAAAACAAAACAAATAAAATAAAATGATATTATAAAAATTAAATAAAGAATATAAATATTATTTAATTAAAATTTAAAAAAAGTTAAGCCTACACAAAAAAAAAATGAAAAAACAACCAACTATGCCGACTTTAACCAAAAATCACCATTTCCGGTGAGAAAAAGGTAAGTTATGGTAAAATAAACACTTAAATCACGTTTACATTCAATAATCTACATAAATAATGAAAAATAAACATTATAAATATCATAATCTACAAAATTTTAAAACATAATAAATGAAAAAATCAATATCATAATCTCCAAAAAAAACTAGCCTTGTTGAAGATAATGGTTGAATTGTGTTGTGGTTGGTGTTGGGTTGACTGTGAAGATGGCTTCTCCGTCGGATCCCGACTATTGGCCTATGTGAGCTTTCTCGAAATTTCTCTCTTCCTCTCTATTCAAACACTTGATTGAAGATGAAGGTATTTTTGAGTTTTGATATTTAATTTAATCGTTTTAGCTTTTAACTTTTTTAATGGTCAAAACAAGTTCGATCATTGATCGAACTTGAGTGCATGTGTTTTTAGAGTCTTACAACCATCAATTAGAATAGATTTATTCTAAAGGGTTGTGCTACTTGTACATTATGGCATCCATAATGGATGACATAATGTACAAGTGGCACCTCCCTATTGGAGGGTGTGCATGTGGGCCAGCACACCCTTCAATAAGGGTGTGCCACTTGTACATTATGTCATCCATTATGGATGCCATAATGTACAAGTAGAATTATCCTATTCTAAATACTATCATTGATTGCATAAAAGTTATTAAGTTGATGTTTGTATCTCATTCTTTAAAAATAAAAAATAAAAAATCTACATACTAATTCTCAAATCTCAATCATATATTCACACAATAAAAAATTCTACACGTAAATTAAAAGTTCTTTTTCTACTATTTAACCATACATTCTTAAAAAATTCACTATTAAAAACAATGTTTTTTCCACCAAAAAATAAATAAAAAAATTGCCACCAAACAAGGATTAAGAAACATTTGGAGCAAAAGAATATATATGATTCAAATTAAAATGCAAAATGGTATTCCACAAGGTAAGTATCACAGGGACGAAATCCAAGTTAAAATACTTAGCCAAAATCTCGAACCAGTGAGAGCACCAAGTCTCACTTAGTCAGCCAACCCGAAATTGCGCAACACACACACGAATTTAAGGCAACAATGTAAAGGAACACTGAATTACAGGAAAATCCAACTCGTATTATTACTCCACAATGAATACAAGACTCGAAGGAACACTGAAGGAACACAACACGTTTTCTATGTCTCATCAGCCCAAATCATTCTCTATTTATAGGACAAAATTCGTATGCAGTTGACAAACCCAACTGCAAAAAGGATAAACCAACCCAATTGGCCCAAAACCGCTAGAAACTGCCTCCCATGACTATTCCCAACAACTGCCCACACTTCCTACTAGTGTGAACACCCAAAACCATCTAGCACACGTGCCCATCTTGGACACCCGAATTAGTGGACTCCAGCCCACTAACAAGCAAGCTGGACCAGCCTATGTCTTGTCTGTCTGCAACTCTTTGCCCATTAACAGCAAGCTGGATCAGCCTATGCCTTTCCCAATATGCAACAATCTGACTCCACCAAACTGAAGCATCATTCCCATGATTTTCCTTGCTCCGAATCTAAAGTGTGCATCATCAACACACCATCCCGCAATTTCCCGGAATGAGTGCAAGGAGTTTCAAGCCATTGCGCATGTCAACTTTAAAAGGGCTAACAAACCACTCCCACCAAAAGAGTTCGAAGTCTTCGTCGAAAGAGAATCAAGATACTCCTTCACCTTGTCCTTGAACTACCATAGATCAATGTCTCTCTCATAGGTTGTATCAATCTCAATACTACCTTTCCAAAGTACAAGATAGTCTGTCCTTCTATTCTTCTTACTTGCCCCCATTGTTCGATACCCAATGAATTTTGCCACCTCCATTTCATACTGTTTTCGAATCATAGGAGAGCCCTCTTAGCCTGCAAACGATATTCTCCCACCAAACTTTTATTGAAGGCTTTCAGATAGCTAACATGGAATGTAGGATGTACCTTCAAATGATCAGGTAGCTACAGTCGGTATGCTATCTTTCCCATACGCTTGACCACTTTGAAGGGACCATCATATTTTGAACCAGCCCACGATGTACTGTCTTGCTATTGATTTTCTTCCAAATCTGAGGAATAAGTTTCAGCAACAC
The DNA here is from genome assembly GCA_019097785.1 of Fraxinus excelsior. NCBI lineage: Eukaryota > Viridiplantae > Streptophyta > Magnoliopsida > Lamiales > Oleaceae > Fraxinus > Fraxinus excelsior. Next base: position 21,315,737 of record CM032630.1, read on the forward strand.
CTTATCCCCGACCTGGAATTCCACATCTCGTCTGTTTTGATCGGCATACTTTTTCATCCATCGGGCAGCCTTCGCAAGACTGTCCTTTACCTGCTCCACCATCTCCTGTTTGTCTAGAGCAAACCGAAAAGCAGCTGGACATACACTGCGTCCCCCTTCTTTCACAATTTCCAAAGGCGACTTAGGCATGTACCGCATTGTTAATTCTACCGGACATATCCCTGTTGTAGATGATTGATGCAGATTGTAGCAAAACTGAGCCGTATCCAGTAAGGTAACCCAGTTTTTCTGACTTGCTGTCACATAATGTCTAAGGTACTCTTCCAGTAAAGCATTGATCCGTTCCATCTGACCATCTGTTTGCGGTTGATTTGCTGTTGAGAATTTCAGTTCAGACTCCAGCATGTTGAACAACGTAGTCCAGAATTTACATATGAACCGCGAATCCCGATCACTTACAATGTCTTCGGGCATCCCGAAGTACTTCACCACATTCTTGAAAAACAATCCAGCAGCAACGTCCACAGGGTACTCATGCGGAGCAGGAATGAAAATCGAGTATTTTGAGAACATGTCCCCCACCACCATTATGGACTTGAACCCCTCAACTTTTGGAAATCTCGAAATGAAATCCATGGAAATCGACTTCCAGGGTCGTTCTGGAGCAGGCAAAGGCTAGAGCAAACCTGCCTCTTTCCTCCTTTCTGTTTTGTCCTGCTGGCACACTAAGCGAGATTTCACATACGCCTCTACCTCATCATCCATCTTCGGCCAGTAATACGATTTTGAAAGCAAACCCATCATCCTCTCGATGCTCGGATGTCCTGCCCATAGTGGATCATGAGTTTCCTTCAACAGTATTTGCCTAAGTCCCCCGCCTGAAGGCACATACAATTTGCCACCCTTAGCATAGATCAAGCCATCCTCAATCCAGTACCGCCTTACCAAGCCTTCCTTGATTTTCTGCATCAACTTAGTATAAGCAACATCCTTTTCAGCCCACTGTCTGATTCTGTTAAGAAAATCCGACTCGACCATCATCAAGGTCGATACATAGGCTTCTACAGATTTCTGACTGAGTGTATCAGCAACCTGATTCTGCTTGCCTGGCTTGTGTACCCATGCAAAATCAAACTCTGCTAGAAATTCCTACCATCTTGCCTGTTTTGCAGTCAACTTCTTCTGGGTCCGGAAATATGTGTTGGCCACATTATCAGTGAGAACAGTGAATTTTGTTCCCAACAAATAATACCGCCTTGTCTCCAAGCAATGAACAACTGTAGTCATATCCTTCTCATGAGTTGAGTACCGATGTTCTGCATCCTTCAATCTCCGACTTTCAAAAGCAACCGGATGGCCATCTTGTACCAGCACACCACCAATAGCACGATCAGATGCATCAGTGTGTACTTCGAATGGCTTCTCAAAGTCCGGCAATTGCAGCACCGGTTCAGTTGAAACAGCCTGTTTGAGCTTCTCAAAAGCTCGTTGGCACTCTTCCGACTATTCCAATTTTCGATCCTTTTTCAGCAAGTCTGTCAAGACGTTCACTTTCTTGGAATATCTTTGAACGAACCGTCGATAATAGTTAGCTAATCCAAGAGAGGAACGGAGTTCAGCAACCTTGGTTGGACTCGGCCACTCCATGATAGCCTTCACCTTCTTTCCATCAATTCTGATCCTCCATTGACCAACCCAATGTCCAAAAATGAGACTTCCGACTGATAAAACTCGTACTTCTCCTTCTTGACATACAATTGGTGTTCCCTAAGTCGTGAGAACACCTTCTTCAAGTGTACAATATGATCACTCAGTGATCTACTGTATATAACGATATCATCCAAATACATGACCACAAATTCATCCAGAAACTCGTACAACACATCGTTCATCAAATTGCAGAACGTGGCAGTGCATTTGTAAAATTGAAAGGCATTACCAGAAACTCAAAAGAACCATACCTCATCACGCAGGCAGTCTTTGATTCATTCCCTTCCGCAATTCTTACTTGCCAATAACCCGACCACAAGTCCGGCTTTGTGAAAAATGAAGCCTTCAACAATCTATCAAATAAGTCAGCAACATAAGGTACCAGATATTTTTTCTTTACAGTCACCTTGTTCAGAGCACTATAATCCATACACATTCTCATGGAACCATCCTGCTTTTTCTGGAATAGAACCGAGGCACCATTGGGAGCTTTCGAAGGCTGAATGAATCCTGTATCAAGTAAATCATCAAGCTGCCTCCTTAACTCTGCCAATTCTGATGGAGCCATTCTGTATGGGGCCTGTGCTGGAACTTTTGCACCTGGTTCGAGCTCAATCATGTGATCAATGACATGACGGAGCGTAGGAGTTCTGGGGGCATCACATCAACGAACTCATCCAAGATAATTGCAACTTGATCAGGCACCTCCACAACCTGATCTTCTTTGATCTCCACTAATGTTGCAACGAAAGTCATATCTCCTTTTTTTATTCCCGCCTTCAACTGTTTTGCAAATTGCATGTCATCCTGAATCTGCTTTCCTTTCTTCTTGTTACTTGCTGGTATGAAATAAGGACTGCCTTCATCTGCAACGAATAGCCCATTCAGATGTGGTACCACCGATGCCTTTGCCTTGACAAAGAACTCAATGCCGAGGATCAAATCGAAATCATCCAAGGAAACGATCATCAGATTGCACCTTCCCTCCCATTCACCCACAAGAAGGGTGACTTTAGCAGATCCCTTCACAGGCTGGGCTGCAAAATTCACAGCCTTGATTTTCGAAGTCACCTGAGTTATGCTTAAACCCATCTTTTCCACGATCCGAGAACTTACAAAATTGTTTATAGCACTCGTGTCCAACATTGCCAGCACTTCCCTCCCATCAACAGTAACTTGAACATACATCAAGCTACGATGTAGTGTAGTGATAGCATTCACGAGCTGTAGCAGATTCACACGCGTAGGGGCATCATCCGAGCTGTCATCACTGCCTTCCAACTTTAAGACATTCAATTTCTCCCTCTTTGGACAATCCTTTGCACGATGGGGACCGTTGCAAATGAAGCATCCACCGAAGCTCTTGAACTTCAAAGTCTGATCACCATCTTTCGATGTGGGGCCCCCGAATTTCTTCTTCTTATCCCTTTTTTCTCCAATCTTTCGATGTATCAGCCTTCTTCTCGTTGGTTTTCCTCGGAACAGAGGAAGTATTGCCCATCTTGTAATCAATAAGACAATCCGCTGCCGCCATTGTCGAAGAAAGGTCCTTTACTCTTTGCCTCCGCATTTCTGCTTGTGCCCAACCTTATAATCCGGACATAAAATTGAAAAGTTTATCCTCGGACATGTTCTGGATATCCAACATGAGACTACTGAATTCCTTCACGTATTCCTTCACACTCCCCGTCTGCCTCAGCTTCTTGAGAGATTCCCTTACAACCCAGGCTGTGTTGCAAGGTAGGAACTGATCCTTTAATTCCTTCTGCAACGTTTCCCATATCACAACAGGAGAATGTCCTGTAGCTTCGTCATTCTTCACCCGAGTTCGCTACCACAGCTTTGCATCTCCCGACAGATACATAGAAGTGATATTCACCCGCTCTTCCTCTGGAATACGAGCAGCTTTGAAGTAATGCTCCATATCCCACAGAAATTTCTCCAACTCCTTGGCATTGCGAGCACCATTGAACTGCTTTGGTTCAAGAACACGAATTTTTGAAGCACCTACCGTATTCGGAATAGTAGTGCTGTTTAGGGCCATTTTCAGCAAAGAAATTTCACTTTCAAGGGTGTCAAACGGAGCCTTTAAGTTATTCGCAAGTTCCAGCAAATCTTTCTTGAACGAAGATTGACTTTCATCAACTCCGCCAGCAAACTCCTCGAATTAAGCCCTCAGTTCTGTGTGCAATGACTGCACTGTCGGTCATAGGTGCACCGACGAAATCCTCCAAAGCAGAAACCCGATCATTGAGATTCTGATTTGCAGCCATTTCTTTGAACGAAACCCAGCAACTGCAACGAGGCTCTGATACCAATTATCACATGGACAAAATCCAAGTTAAAATACTTAGCCAAAATCTCGAACCAGTGAGGGCACTAAGTCTCACTTAGTCAACTAACCCGAAATTGCACAACACACACACACGAATTTAAGGCAACAATGTAAAGAAACACTGAATTACGAGAAAACCCAACTCGTATTATTACTCCATAATGAATACAAGACTCGAAGGAACACTGAAGGAACACAACATGTTTTCTTTGTTTCATCAGCCCAAGTCCTTCTCTATTTATAGGACAAAATTCGTATGCAGTTGACACCTCCAATTGTAAAAGGGATAAACTAACCCAGTTGGCCCAAAACCGCTAAAAACTGCCTCCCATGACTATTTCCAGCAATTGCCCACACTTCATACTAGTGTGAACACCCAAAACTGTCTAGCACATGTACCAAACATGTGCCCATCTTGGACACTCGAATTAGTGGACTCCAGCCCACTAACAAGCAAGCGGACCGCCCATGTCTTGTCTGTCTGCAACTCTTGCCCATTAACAGCAAGCTAGATCAGCCCATGTCTTGCTCAATATGCAACAATCTGACTCCACTAAACTGAAGCATCATTCCCAAGATTTTCCTTGCTCCGAATTCGAAGTGTGCATCATCAACACACCATCCAGCAATTTCTCGGCATGAGTGCAAGGAGTCTCAAGTCATTGTGCATGTCAACCTTCAAGGGGCTGACAGTAGGAGAGGCGGATGAAACTATAAATTGGCTTTTAGATGGTGGTTGCTAGTTAATGTGGAGACGTAGGGATGGATTATTTTATTTTCTTATTAATTTACTCTTTTTTTTCCTTTTTTTTTAAAATGAGTGAGTGTAAATTTGTCCTTTTCAGTTAAAACTCTTAATGGCATGTTAGTCACATGAATCCCATAAAATATATAATTAAAATTAATTTTTGATTTTAATTTAAATTTTAATTCAAACTTTTAACCAACCAAACATAGACTTAATAAGCTTGCGTTGGGTGGACCATACACCTAGAATGGCAAATGAAGTCAATGGTTAATGAAATGACTTTTTGTATAGCGAAATAGTGATGCTGGTTGTACAGAACCACATAACCCGTACTACCAGGGGCGCATGTGGCCCGTACATCCATCATTATGCATAGAGAAATTGCTAAGTGGGCCTTGGCCATCCAAGGGACAATGTGGTACCCCCTGGATGGCCACGACTCTGGCCAAGTAGAATAATCAAATTTTGTATAGTGGCTTACATACCTGTTATTTTAAGGGAGAATTGTAGTTGGGTCACAACCTTTAAATTTAGGGAAACTTGCAGCCGCAATATCAAATCTTTTCAATTTTTGTAGACTTTGTCCAAACATTTATTTTGTGCCATCAGAGGTACCAAACGTTTCAAAAATATGCACCGGATGTCCAAATGGACGATTTCAGTCCAGTTGACCAAGAATATTAGATTATGACCAATTTTGATAAACTTAGGAGGGGTGAAATGGTAACTTGACAATTTAAATTTAAAAACAAAAAAAAACAAAAAATAAATATACAAATAATCAGTTTCTCCTTCACAGCATCATCAGTGCCGGCACGTTGCCCGCACCACCACTGACATACTGCCGCCTTTTCCTACCATCACCACCGCTGCCGCCTCCTTCTACCACCACCACCACCACCACTGAGTACTGAATTTTTTGCACAACGTCTCTTGAACTTCACCCATAAATTCATTGATTTTTGGTTGCAATTGAGCTTGACCCATGGGTGGGCTGGGTTCGCTAGAGGGAGATGAAGGTTGTCTAGGTAGTCCGTGACCATGGGTTGGTCGGACGAATTTGGAATCTCCATTTTTCGGACCCAGATGTTCAACAATCACGAATGGGCAGTATTCTGGGATAAATTCGTTCAGCTGGAGGGATGCTTGGGATAAATTGGGGCCATGGCTAGAGTCATTTGGGCATGGGCAAACGGTCGATGTAGGGTCGTCTGAGCATGGGCAAGGTCGGATTGTAAGATTCTAGCAGATTTGCGATTTTCAGGTAACGATTTTTGGAATTAATTTCTTCCAAATTCGTGGTTGTTATGGGTGGATGTTGGGATGTCATTGAAGAGGGTGTTAAGTGCTTTCCACCGATATCAATATTCTGTGGTTTTTGGGGTTGAAAGTTGCCGAAAAATGAAGGGTTGTTTTTAAGGGATAGGGTGGGAGAAGAAGGTGAATAGTGACCTTTTTTATGTTAAGGGTCCGTTCGCTAGGGATTAAAATTGAAAAACTAACCGTTATTGTTAACTTTTATTAGACGAGTGAGACTCAATAACGATCATATTTTTAATTTTAATTGGATTTTAATTCCTACTGAAGGGGCCTAAAATTATGAAGTTATTATTTTACCTTTTGTTGAAGTGGTCAAAATAATTTTTTGGAGCCAACTAACGGTCAATCGGACGGAAATAGTCCATTTGGACATTCGGTGCATATTTTTGAAACGCTTGGTACTTTCGGTAGCACAAAACAAAGATTTGGCAAAGTTTGCAAAAATTCGAAAGGTTTACTACCGTGACTACAATTTTACCTTTTTTTCTTTTCATTTTTCTTTTTTTGGTCAAACATGGGCTTCAGAGAAGAACGAAAAAGATATTGTTGAGGTCGTTGTACTTGTAGAATTGACCATCACCATCTCCTCATGCTTGTCATGCACGTGACGTTCAAATCATGACGTTTAAAAATAAGACTTCAAAGCATTATGCCAAAACTTCTATTAACTTGCAATTTTCATCAGTATCATTTACGGAAAATGTACTCGAATCTTCTACACGTTAAAATGAAGTCTTTGCTTGAAAAGATCAATTTGATTAAGGATTTAACAACAATAAATTCAATCGTGACAACTGGGAAGTATTAATATTTCGATGAATTCTAGGGGAATGCCGATTTGAATGATTCTAAATAGAGTAATTGTATCTAATTTGGGATATTCGACGTGCAATTTCCAGGAAACATTGCGGGTTCTCTCCCTTATTAAAAGCCTAGGAGGTTTTTGGGTTTTCCAAAGATTTATAGCGACATATAAGGGTTTGATTCTGAATCATGGGTAATTGCTTTTCTGATTTAGAGGGTGGCAAGCAGGCCGTAGGCGGTAGCGGTGGGAGCCACCAGAGTGCCCAGAATGCCGGCGGTGGTGCCGGCCACAATGATGCCGTGGACCTTTTCTTCAGAACAAAAGGCCTCCATGGTCTTTTTACGCAAATGGAGGTACATGAACATACGTGTATAAATATGTGCATTTATAACGTGCTTGCATCTTTTTTGTTAGGGTTTCTAAGTTCTAGAATATTAGCGCTCAGGGCAGATCCTGGGGCCTATTGTTAGGTGATAAAAGGTCTTGATTGCAAACGATTCTGAAAAAGTACGAATAGCGCTTGGGGTTGATTCAGGACTTATTCACGGGGTATAAGGGCTTGACTGCGCCTCTCATATTAGTTGTAACCGAGGAGAATTGATGGAGCAATCCAGTGAGACAAGGGAGGTTTTATTTATAGTATTATAACAGGAATTAAAAGATTATTTTATGAATCCAATGTTTGTGACAATAGGGACTTTTAAAATATTTGGGCAAGCCTATTCAATTAATTTATCTAACAGCTGATAGAGTTCAAATAGTACACATTTAATAATCTAGACAGGCAACGGGTAATTAACATTAATATATGTTGCTGAAGTAGTTGACAGAAAGTTTTGTCTGTAAGGCACCATTGCAGGGACAATCACAGCTGCATTACCCCACCACAATGGAGTTCTCTTCTTGTACTGTCTAATTCAATGACTAAGTGCACTATTGATGTGGCAAGGAGAGAGAATAACTTTTTTGATCACGAATTATAGACACCTTGGACTTTAATGTTGGATGGTCCAGGTATCGATTTTCGAAATTCCCTTGCATTACCCCACCACAATTGAGTTATCTTCTTATATTGTCTAATTCAAGGACAAAGTGCACTATTGATCAAAGAGAGAGAATAATTTTTTTTTTTCATGAATTATAGACACATTGGACTTTACTGTCAGATGATCCAGATATCGATTTTGAAATTCTCTTACTTCGGGAACCATGCAGGCCATGCAGCTTATTTGTAATACATCAAGGTCCTCAACTTATCTTCAGATTGAAAACTGAAGCATTCTTGTAGAGTATGTCACATGCGGATTTTCTATAGTAACTTCTTAGAGGGATGTAATTTTAATGGTTTTGAGGGACGTGGTGACAGTCTGGGTAACCTTTCTTAGTTGGGGTAACCATTCTTAGTTACTAGTCTTCTACTTCAAATACAAGAAATAAAAGATGATAGGCTTGAATATTTCTATTAGTAGGAGATTACTTATTGTCATATTAAGGTGGCGGCAGTCTTTATAGAAAAAAATATGTGTGTATGTTTACAAAAGTGAGAGTAACAATTAGTAGGAATCAATAACGTATTCATGTGAAAATCTGATTTATGTTAGTATTTAAACTCTGAAACAAACTAGGAATTGATGAAAAATCATGGTAATTTACTGTATCAAATGATCTAGACCTGATTTCTCCATTGCTGATTCTAGTTTACTGTGAAAATGGCATTTTGAGAATTCCTTTTGGCATAGTATTCAATAGTTCTGCATGTGAGATTCCCATCTGGTTCTTAGGCTGAATAGACCTAGGAAAAATGTGAGACGTGATGAAATCAAGACTGTCCATGAATAGGTGGTACGTTGATTTTCCCTTGGTAAGTTATATTATCTTCCTCTAGTCCCACCAGGATTTAGTATCAAAATGTCTTTCTTCCAAAAGGTGTGATTTCAGATGTATGTTTTGCTGACTGCGGTGCTCAGTCTTAAACTTATTAACAATTAATAATGAGAAATGAGATGCATTCATTTCAACATCGATAGAGAAGATATTATAGTACTTATTGTCTAAGCCACAAGGCAATCACGATTCCGTAAGCTTGAGCTTGGCTATGATGGACATATATATGGTCCCTCCTATTAAGAAGTTGTGTATTTTGTTGCATTTGCGTCAGAAACCTGTTTGACTCCCCTGACATTACATTTTATTTAATTGTGAACTGCAGTTATCTCTATCAGCATCAAAGCTTCGTGATCTTGATGTCCTATCTAAGGTACTCAATTGAAGTTTAGAGACTTTAAATTTAAGAACATTTTTCCTGTTGTCTTTTCATGTTTTCAAGTGTCAGAAATTTTTTGTGCATGATTTAATTTTGTCTGATATAGGGTCCCCACACTTTTTGTTGTATGGTATATCATAATATTTAGCATGTAGGTCACTTTTTCTAGTTTTAAAGTGACAGTTTAGCTTTTCCTTTTCCTTTGTCTTTAGCTGTTCTAGTTCTTCCTTTGAAATTCCTCGACACTCTTGAGATTGCTATAATATTTTAGAAATATTAATTCATAGATGAATAAAACATGAATGCATTGCCGGATGAAATTTAGAATGGACTTTTTGGACATAAATAGAATAGAAACCTGAGAGTAGTCTTGAGAGTGTAAAATTTGTACTCCACCTCGATGTCATTGAACTGACCCTGGTGTCGGTCTAAGATCCTATTTCGCATTATATGTGATATTATAATATTGATTTGTGCAATCACTGTATAATTAGTCTGGTGTAATTTGTTAAAAATAATGACAGCCATAAGAAGAACAATATAACCTTTATTCCGTATAAACTTGTTGACTACGTGAATCTTACCAATCTAAAGCTAGCTCTTTGACAGGTATAAGGAACAACAAATTTTCAAATGCTTCTGCCCACTTTTAAAATTATGTAGCCTTGCTCTAGATATAACGATGCATCCACAATGGAGCTTAGCAGCATGTTTCTTTGATGTAAACTCTATCCAGGAGCTGCTAGTAAAACATGGAGTAGATGAAAAGAAATGCTGTGTATAAAAAAATAGGTTTTGGATTATTTAAGTAGTGCTTCATTGGTTCCCTTCGCAATAGGATTTTTGCAAACAAGCTTTTCTTTGTTTATAATTTTCTCTCTCTAAAAAATTACACGCCAATTCCTTGTCCATGCCTGAAAAATAGACACTAGTGAACTTTGAAAAAGTAAAACAATCTAACCGAGAATGTGAAAAGAAATTACTTCAAAACTGAAAGTTGGGAAACCAGATTCAAGCAGGTTGCAGTATCATGCTTTAACACTTCTAGTGTTCAATGTAATAAGTTTCTTCCTGAAATGGTCTCGTGCACCAGGAACAAGAATAAAAAATAAATAGAAAAACAAGGAGAGAACATGAACGTGAAAGATAGTACCAATGATCTGAAGATCTTGTTCGAGGAATAGGGAAGCACGAATATACGAGTACTGGTATCCCATTTTTGCAACTGTATCTTTTATCTGTCCCAGTGTCTAGATAAAATGAATGGCTATTGTACCCTTATCTAGATTAGCCAAGAGAGGTTAGAAGGGGAGTGATCTAACCAGTGTAGGGAAGCACTAGGCAGTTGTCCGCTCACTATGCCCTTGTTTGATCCCCATTTTTTCCAAAATACATTTTTCTCACTCTTCTTTTCAATCACACATTCTTCAATAAAATAATATTACACGCAAACCCAAAACTTTTCTTTATTTTTTAACCACACATTCTCCATCAATCTATTACTCCAAAATGCATTATATACCAAAAATGGGCTCAAACAGGCCGCATATATCAGACCATGACGTTGAAAAAGAATTTTCTACTGAAATCTTGTGTTCCTAACTCTTCAAGGTTTGTGGTCATCTCAACGGAGTCCAAATTAAATACAACAGAAATACATAGATAGGTGTACTTCACTTTTTACTTTTCTTTTCCTTTTCGTGACTTCTTAGATGTGCAGGATAGGTTGAAGGAGAGAGTGGGAGTAGGCCATTAGAAATGTGAAGCTTGTTCTGAAAGTTTTTTTCTTTACTTCTTTCACTTTTAGAATTTCTCTCCTCGTGCATTTTCTGTTTCACAAACTATCTGATCCATCTAAGAGGAGTGGATGCATGTTTTTTTGGTGGTCGGAGGTGGGGAGAGAAAGAACTAGCCTTATTGCTGCTTTCATCGGTGAAGTCTTAAAGATGCTCTACTTATAAGAATTGTGGGATGTAAGGTTGGATTATATTAATGACAATCACAAGTTTCTGTCATCCGAATGTGCTGATCTCCTTATTATCTTTTTTATTATATTTGGTCATAAGCTCTTCAAGAAGCTCCTGACATTTTGCTATTTTATGCCATAGAATCATCTTTGTTCTTCTTGTTCACTTGAGCTAGTTACTATTCCTCTTTATTATATATATATATATATATATATATATATATATATATATATATATATATATATATATATATATATTTTTATACTATACCCCCGCACGCATTCCCTCCTCCGTCTTCGCTCTTTTTTTTTTTTTTTTTTTTTTTTTTTTTCTCACTGAAGCATCTCATTCTTCTTAATTTCAGAGTGATCCTATGGCTGTGTCGTATGCAAAGAAAAGGGATGGAAGCCTTGAGGAACTTGGACGCACAGAAGTGATAATGAACAATCTGGACCCTGTTTGGATTCAAAAAATTAATGTTACTTTTCAATTTGAGATTGTTCAACCATTGATGTACGGTTTTATTGGTTCTCTTTGAATGTTTCTACTTTTATAGATTTCTGTACATTTTTTCTTTTGTATTCTCTTAATAGCTTGCTTGACTTGTCTAACTATTCTTTTCCAGCTTTCGCATTTATGATGTTGATACAAAATATCATAACTTACCTCTGAAGGTATGCTATTTTCTATCAAAACTTAATTGATATTTGATTTCAGTTTAATTTGCTTCAGCATATTTGTCACTATTCTATATTGAGAAGCCTGATGGTGGATAAAGAAAAAACTTTTCTTCTCCCACCTATGTTTGTGGAAAGATTTAAATATATTTTGGAGAAAATTTAGAAGTTATATGGTGTTAAAGATACAATTTAGATGTAACTTAAATACTTGGGTACTAAATTTTTAGAATTGGCTATATTAATTTTAACTTTCTGATTTTGGTTGTTGACATCCTACTTTGCAGATGCTGAAGTTAAATGATCAAGAGTTCCTTGGCGAAGCCAGTTGTTATCTCTCTGAGGTGAGTTGATTCTATATGGGTTACGTCCTTTGAATATAGAATAACAATGTGGGACAGCACATGTTCTAAAGATTTTTCCTTTAGGGGTGATTTTAGCTGTGAGTTGAAGATGGAGAAGAGCATTTATAGTTTTTTATACTCTCTTTTAAATCCGTCTGATATCAAAGCTAATTTTCTCTGTATTTTGACTGGTAACATGTTTAATAATCTACCTCACATAAGTTTAATGCCTCCTGTATTGTTCCAGTAATACAGTTTTAGTTCCTACTCAACTTTGTTTTTATTTGCTTCTACAAACTTCAAATTTATTTGCATGTTTAAAAAATATATTGGAGTACTGTTGAGAGTTTCCTTTTTTTTTTCTTTTTTTTTTTTAGAAGGGGAGTTTTATACCTGCTTGTGACTTCTCATTTCTTGATCCATGTGTATACGAAAACATATTGTGACTTCTGTGTTAAGGGAAGGTTTTGGTTGAAGAATGATTAGTCCATTATTTGCTTTTGTGTCAACTGTTAACACACCATGGGTTCTGCTTTATCTTAATTATCTATGGTTCTTGGCAATGTTGTTTCAATTGGCATTGTTGTGTTCTGAATTTGAATTTGAATTTTGTGTAGTGTAATGTTGTTTTCCCTTTCTGCTTGTGACAGATTGTTACTAAACAAAATCAAACTTTGACCTTGAATCTTCATCATAGAGATGGACGGAGTTCAAAAAACTTGGGGACACTTACTGTCCATGCAGAGGAAACTGTTGCTTCCAGGAATGCAGTGGAGATGACATTTCGTTGTTCACATCTGGAGAACAAGGATCTATTTTCCAGAAGTGTAGGTGTTTCCAAAGAAAAAAGAAAGGAAATGAAAAATAGTTGTTATAGAGTTTGGTGTACCTTCAAACTTCTTTTCCCGAAGTGCTCATATTTTATCTTTTTCAGGATCCTTTCTTGAGAATCTCTAGAACTGTCGAGTCTGGAGGTTCTGTTCCAATTTGCAAGACAGAAGTCGTGAACAACAACTTGAGTCCAGTTTGGAAACCTGTATGTCTAACGATGCAGCAATATGGGAGCAAGGTAACTTGCCAAACTAGCATATCTTTCAGATGGCAAATTTCTTTATTTGTTTTTCAGTGTAATTTTATCATATTTTATCTCTTACATTTCTATTTATAAGCATCTGCCCAGCTGTCACGAGGTAGACATTCTTGAGTGTTTTGCATTAAAAATTGAACTTGTAATGTTAAATGTATAAATTATTTATGCAGAAAGTTACAGGGCAAAATTGGAGTTTATCACTAAAAGTTTAGGATTCACAATTGATGTCCAATGTCATGTCATTGTTCAGCTATCCAGAACCCGCTCAATTGTTTTTCAATATGTTTCTCTTTTGCAGGAAAACCCGTTGGTTATCGAGTGCTTTGATTTTAATAGCGATGGTAATCATGTATTTATCGGGTATGTAGAATCAATTTGTACGTTTTTAGGTTTTTCTAGTTAAGATTTCATTTCTGATCCCTATTCTGGGAAGTTTGATGTTTAGTTCCTAGTTTCATTTCTACAAAATTTAGGATTTCATTTTTTCCCTTCCCATTCTGAGTAGTATTTTCTTCAAACAGAAAACTACATAAATCTGTGGCAGAACTGATAAGTCTTCACCAAAATAAAACTGGTGCAAATTTCATTTCCCCACCTTCTGGATTTCGGCGTCGTGAAAAGGTTTCTAATTCTCCTAGTTAAACCATGTGTACTTCCAGAGGCTTTAGCTATTCTGGCACATCTGACCTTCTATCCTTAACTACTTATAGGTTCTCAAAGGTCAACTTTTTGTGGATGGCTTAATTGAGAAACAACTTTACAGCTTCCTTGATTACATTTCCAGTGGTTTTGAGCTTAATTTCATGGTTGCTGTTGATTTTACTGGTAGATGGCTCTCCCAATCTTACATTATTGTCCTGCAATTATATTGTGTTCTAGATTAATTCGTATGGGTTTTTATTTGTCCAGCTTCGAACGGAAATCCTAGAAGTCCAGATTCTTTACATTACATTAATCCTTCTGGCCAGTTAAATGCCTACCAACAGGTAAGCAGGTGGAACACTTTAATTGAAGAACTGTCCTATTTCCAGCATCTTCGATTCTTTCAAAGAAAATATAATATCCTTTAATAGGTGACCAAATCTTAAATACCTTGTTGGATGCAGACATCAGTGACTGCCTATGATTTGACAAAAGTTTACTCAATGAGATAAACAAGGTTTTCGAAACAATTAGTTTCTTGATTCTATTATGTTGGAATAATTTCTTATCCAAAAAGTCTCATCGCAACAATTTCCTCTTTTTATTTAATATCAAATAGCATTTGAATAATTATTACTTTACTTAATATCGGAATTTAAATGATAATACTGATAAAATGTCATTTAGGCTATTATGGAGGTTGGGGAGGTCATTCAATTCTATGATTCAGACAAACGCTTTCCTGCTTGGGGCTTTGGTGGAAAATCATATGAAGGCTCAGTATCTCACTGTTTCAACTTGAATGGAAGTCCCATTGGTTTCGAGGTAACAATCTTTGCTCCAGCAATGTTGTTTTCTGAAAAATTTACCTTTCTATCATCATGTGCTCGTTTGGGTTTCATTACATTGGAATTATAATGAGTAATGGGTTCCCTGAAATGTCTAGATAATAAGTGAGTGGTAGTTGTGAATGTGTGGTTCAAATTAATGTTTTGACTTTGACTTCAAATTATAAGGAGATCATAGTGAAACCCAAACAAGCATTGCCTACTATTACTTAACCGGAATCAGTTACAGAAGAATTTAAACATTTTGATAATTTTTTAATCATGTATTAGTTTGTAAATTGTTTTAAACTGGAGAAGTGGAATTAGAGATTTCTGAAAATTATAAACAAGGCATGTCATTGTCTTTATTTCTTTTGGTAGGCTAAAAGACACAGCATGGATTTTTCAGATACATGTAATAAATTTATATAAAATTCTTGTTTTTGTTTTTTCAGGTTGAAGGTGTAGAAGGTATCATGGCTGCTTATGCACGTGCTTTGCAAAATGTTACTCTTGCTGGACCCACACTATTTGGTCAAGTCATAAAAAAGGCTGCAGACATTGCTGGCAACTCCATCTCTGACAATCATGCCAAGTATTATGTCCTGTTGATTATAACTGTATGTCTTGAACAACTTGTGCTTGCATTCTTCATGCCGATTTTATTATTTGGATAAAAACATTGTTAATCATTCCATTTACAGGATACTTTCATTTTGGTCTTTTTGATGCCAAGCCAGTCACTGAATTTGTCAGTTTACGAATTTGTCCATCTCTGTCATCCGAGTTTGTGGAAATGCCAAGTAGCTAGCAGAAAATATGACATTATGTTAATAAGCCTCAAGTGAATTGTTTATATCGTCTAGCTGGGCAAAATACACCTAGTTCGATTGGGGTTCTTTCAAAATGCATTTCTGAAACAAACAATAAGAGGAAAAACAAATCTTTGACAGACTTTTCGTAGCTTAGACAGTAAAATAAATGCACTAACAGATTTTGTATGCCACAACGTATTCTTTTTTAGCCATATCAGTATTTTTGTTAATTCAGCAGCCATAGATGTGTTTAAACCGAAAAGAAATTGAAGTGCTGTGACTATTTTGAGAAAAAAAGGGGTCCGATGCTATAATTTGACTAGCAATGTTTTAACCCTTGTATCATTTCTCTACAGTGTAATTAACTTCTAAATTTGTAGGATGGAGTCCTCACCGATCTTCAAGAAACTATAGATTCCCTGGTCAGGGCATCTGACTTGCCACTGTCAATCCTTATTGTTGGAGTTGGTGGTGCAGATTTTACACAAATGGAGGTATATTCTTTGTTTTATTTATCAAAGCAAGAAATTTCTTGAAGATGGAATATTTTTAGTTTTTAAGTTCCTAATGGATCTCCTGCTTAAATTCTGCAATACAGATCCTCGATGCTGATAATGGACGTCGATTAGAGAGTTCTACGGGAAGGATAGCTACACGAGACATAGTTCAGTTTGTTCCAATGCGTGAAGTGCATGGTCAGTGCCTTTAATCAGATATGACCATTTGGATGATAGAAATTATTTAGTACCTTTGGCCCCTTTTCATCTTAACATTTTGGTTCAGCCCAGGATTGAGATTGCAGATACCTTAAATTATTCTTCGAAGACTTCATCGTAAGATGTATAAATAACTTTGCATGCATTTTTTGCTTAATGGATACAAGAAATGCTCTAGATTAATGGCATAGTACTGGAGCAATACAGAGATTATGTTTGATGTGTTTTATTGGACTGGACTGGACTCGACTAGACAATAGTTGGTTTCTCTTTTCTTCTCTGGTACTATCCAATGTTTAAGGTCAATCTTACCTGCCAAACACATTTAGTGTAAACTAGTGCAATCTTTATCTTTTTGCTTGTGTGATTTTCTTTTCCATCTTAAGACATCTCAGCCGTACATTTTTTCATCCTTTGAAGGTGGACAAATCTCAGTGGTGCAAGCTCTACTGGAAGAGCTGCCGGGGCAGTTTCTAACTTACGTGCGCAGTCGAGATATTGTACCTCTTAATGTGACCCAAAGTCATGCTGAAGCGCACACACAACTCAGGGTTTAAATCCATCACTGGACTTTCTAAAAGATGTTCTCATACAAAGCTGGTGATTGGCATGCATAGACTGGTTTGCTTTTCCCAGTACAAAGCAGTATTTGTGAAAAACAGATGTTAAATTTAGTATGAAAATGTGACTTCTTTATGTTGGGTTAATTGGTTATCTTCTGCTTACCATATATAAACTCCATTCTCCTGTGAGATTCGAAAAATATACAAACTTTAGTATGGATCGTGTCCGTGGAAGATTTCTCTCTAGGTTGTGTGTTGAAACGGTAAATATAATTTGGGTTTTTTTTTTTTTTTGTCTTCTCCATCTCGAGTGTTGAAAACGTAATATAACGTCTTAAATTGGTAAAGTTTATGTTGCTTATTTTAGGACCATATTGGAAATCTAAATATCCAATATTTCCATTAATTAATTTCCGAAATTGCTGATTTTCCAAATTATTTCTTACTACCTCCGTCCTATAAAGATTTGCTTGATTTTTTTTTTTATTTTTTTGGCCATCCCAAATTATAGGTCACATTCCTTCTTGAAATTATAGATTTTTTTTTTCCTAATATGTCATATTTAATACCTTGTTATCAATAAAAATAAACTGATACTATTTAATATATGGATATATAAAAAAATGTCACACAAGTTTTTATTTTTAATTATATTAATTAAATTTTTTAATTCGTGTGAAAATATAAATAGGTCTATCTCTATGGGACGGAGTTAGTAATTCACTTGATTTCCCATAGCAGATAATTAGGAAACGTTGGGATAGCGCCTTTTACTACTGGTTTTGCGTTTTTCCCAACCATAATTGTAGACATTCATCACTAACCATGTATGTATATTCAACTCTCTTTATTTTTTTAAAATTAGTGGCATTAGAAGTCAATGAGTCATCATCAACTATGAATTAAAATATACCATATATATATAAATGAAAAAATTAGTTATTTGCACCGAGTTTGTTGACAAAGATCGTTGATAAAATAATGTGTACGGTTCAGATGAATTTTAGTAGACATATGAAATTGAATTGTCTATTATTCTACTATTCTTTATTTTTATGTTTTAGTCATTGACCATTATATCCTTATTGTTATTTTCCGCTTTTTATCACTCAAATTGGTATCAGAGCCTAGTAACGAAACTGAAGAAAAATATTAAAACTAAAATAATATATTTTAAAATGAATAGGAAAGATAAAATGATTTTAGAAGAATTACAAAATATTAATATTTTAACTAATACTAATCGAATTAAATTGGAAGAATTAGCAATAAATTTAAGTACTAAATATAAAACTCTAAGTGAAGAAATACAACAAATAAATAGTTCTCAACAATTAGCAGAAATAAAAAATAAAATATTACAAATTTTAGTAGATGAATTTTTCGAACATGAAGAAGAAGATGTTATAATAAATCAATTTTTAGAACAATATGATAATTATGCTCAACATTTAGAAATATGGATATTATAAATCAAGATGTTTTAACTCATATAAAAAATATAGAATCTAATTTAGAAGTTGTAAATGATAATATTAAAATAGGACCAAAAATCATATATAAACAAATTGAATCTAAATTAAAGGAATCAGAACTTAAAAATAAATCTTATATATCAATCGAGCCATCTTTACCGGCTTATGTTATAAAAGAATTATAAACAAAATTCTATAAAGCTATTGGAAAAGAATTAGAAACATATAAACAGAGTTTAGAACAATTAGCTATTCAGACTGAGAATATATATATGAATAATCATCTAACCAAAGAAGAAACTAATGAAATTGATACTCCACATTTAAATTAACAAGTTGAAACTCAACCTTGGTAGGAGAAACAAGTAGAACTAATATTACTACAGATTGGACTCAAGTCGAATCTGATGATTGGAATTTAGAATGGATAAAAGAACATGGAATATCAGAAGAACGAGAAGGTTAAAATTTTAGAAAATGATCTAAGAATATATCAACCAAATCTATACACCTTAGGGATAATAATCAAGTTAAATTATTTACTGAACCAATTCCTACAACAAGAATATGGCTAGATGTTGATGATAACAATAATAAAAGTGAAATTATTGACTCTTGTGCAAAATCTACTGATTTGGCTATTGCTTTTCATAAATGGAATACAACTCAAGTTTATAATATTTTAATCCACACCTTTAGAGGAATTACTTTAGATATTTGGAGAAGAACATCTGAAGAAGCAAAAAATAAAATCAAATATGGAGAAAAATCTCTAACTACTATAGATAGTAATGAAAACTTAGATACTGAAAATTTAAAAAAAAAAAAATTAAAACGAATAGAAAATTTCTTTAGACACTTACTCTTAGAATAAGTTATACCAGAAACAAAAATAGACATAATCACTCAAGAAGCTTTACAAGTTGAAAGAAAAATGAAATTATTAAAAATATGTGATATGTGTGAATTAAACAAATATACTAAGAAATTCGAAAAGATATATATCAAAGCCTCTAAATCCATAAAAGAATGGAATTTATCAGAAGAAAATGTAAAATTACTAAATAGATATTTTCTTAAACCACCTTGGCCATGATGTCAGAAATTATTTGAAGATTACCAAATCTCTTGGAATAAAATAGAATGGGAAGATCCAAACCACAAAATTGATACATTAGGAATTAGAACTTCATTCACTAAGAGAAAAATATCTGAATGGTGCAGAAAATTTATGTATCAACACCTATTTAGGAAACATGGTAAGAAAACTAGTTTATGCTGTTATGGAAAAATAGCAGCAATACCACAATTCGATTGTTACCAACCATCTAGGAAACCATATTATAAAAAAAAATTTAAGAAATATCTTAAACCTTGGAAGAGAAACAAAGGATTTAAGAGTCACAAGAAATATTTTAAGAAGAAAAAACCTTGGAGAAAGGAAGATAACCAATATAAGAAACCTTAAAAGAAATTTAAGTAAGAATTTTATAAAAAGTGCAAATATTTTACATGTCAATGGACATATATCTCCCAATTGTCTCAACAGAAATAAAAGAGAAAATGTTAAAGTCATTAGAATAATGGAAGAAATAGAATCTAACTCAGATTATGAGATAATCGAATATTTAGACGAATTATCTGAAACAGACTCAATCTATGAGTTAGACATAGAAGAAATTGAAGAACCAGAATTTGAGCAGATTTACATTAATCAAGAAATTATAGAGACTATTGAGACTAACTTAGATAATGAAGAAGGAACTTCACAAACAGTTGTGTTTGCTGAAGAAAGATATAGAGCCATAAACGAAAAATAAATATCTTTAAAAGATAAAGATGTTTTTGTAAGACCAATACTACCTTAGTTTAACAAAACGATATACATTGCTAAATATGATGAAGTACCTATTAATATCGAAAATGTTAAAGGCAACAACTATACCTCTAATAATTAAAGAATGGATTAATAGAGAATTAACAAAAATAAATATATCTACTAGAGAAAGATTAAAAAATATTGTGATCGGGGGAATCCAAATTATGGTAAAAGGATACTTTAGAGAAGAGATGAATATTCCTATACAAATGTACTTGATGGATAACACAATATTTCATGATTCTATGGATGCTTTATTAGGAGTTGTTTATGAAAATCTTGTATATAAGAAAATTATTTTTATCATAAGACCTGAATTTGCCATGTCCTTATTAGATGAAAATTTAAGTCCATGATTAAATCTATATCACAGAATTGATAGATTAATTATGCCACCAAGGAGTAAAGCTGTAACTTTACATTGTAAATCTTTATATGCATTTACTACTACGCACCAAAAAGAAATTAATAAAATCTTAGGAGACTCCATACAAATTCATGAAAACTTTAGAGATTTAGCACAATTTACACCACCAAAAATGTTAAGTAATAATAACATTTCCTTTCCACAAGATATATTGCTTGATTTTCATCAGCAAGCTAGAAGAATAGACAATAATGTAGAAAATCAAGGATTAATCACATTGAATACTTCTAAACAACTTGTAGCCAGAATGCCTAGTAGAAGAATAGAAAGAAGTATTAGCACTAGAGAACTCTCAAGACCATCTACAAATAGAAACTACCCAACAATGCCTAGAAATAGCATTGATAATGATCTCAGAAAATGTAAGGAAGATAATTTCCTTATCTTAACAGAATATATCAATAATCAAAATAACTATGAAGAAATCATAGCCCTTGTTAATACAGGAACTAGTACCAGTCATATAAAAGCAGACCTAATTGATCATTTATTAGAAGAAGATTTACCACGAGGAATCACTCTTACATATTATCATGGAATTAAATATGAAATTAAAACATTTTTTAATCTAGAACTAAGTTTTACAGATATAGAAGGAGAACAATTTAAATTAAATCTTAAAATTCATAAAAAATATAGAAAATGAAAAGATATTAGTTCAATATTATTTGGAATGAACTTTATTGAGAAAGTATCACTAGTTTTTATATTCAGAAAAATACTATAGAAGACAAACAAAAATTGCTTCCTAGAGTCAATAAAAACAATGAACCAATTTATATGATACAAGGAATTAGATCAATCAAAACTAGTATACTTAGTCCATATATTGAGATAACTCTCAATTTACCAGATTACTGTATGATAAAATTTCATGTTATACTTGATACTAGATCAAGTATTTGCATTTGGAAAAGATGTGTTCCCAGAACACTATTATAAAAGAGATTATAAGAAAACAACTTATGGTCAAACAAACACTGATATTGTAGAAATCTATAGAGATCTTGTAGAAAATGTTCATATAATTATAGGAAATAGAGAATGTTTTATACCTCGAATATATGCACTAGATAAAATTGGATGTAATATCCTTTTAGGAGAAAATTTTACCTACACATATAGTCATTTTACACAATATAAAGATAATTTTGAATTCACAACACCTTGTAATCACAAAATTAAAACACCAAAAATCTATAAAGCCATTGGAATTACACATCAACCAATTAACCATAAACCCAGATATTAGAGGTGGATGTTTTACAGAAATTAATCAAAAACAAAAAATTACAGTATTAGGAATTAGTAATTTAGAAGAAGAATTAGAAAGTATTAAATTAGAACTAAAAGAATGTTATCATGAACATCCCTTATCCAAATGGGATAAAGATAAACCTATGGCAATATTGAACTAAAAGACTCAGATGTTAAGATTTCAAAAAAACAATTTTCTTATAGTGAAGAAGATAAAAAAGAATTTGAAATATAAATTAAAGAACTCTTACAATTATGAGTAATAAGAGAATCAACCAGTCCATATAATATTCCAGCATTTATGATTAGAAACCATAGTAAAATTAAAAGAGGAAAAGCTAGAATGACAATCGATTATAGAGATCTAAACTCTAAAACCATACCAAATATCTATAAACTACAAATAAAAGAATTCTTAATAAAACAAATACAAGGAGGTAAAATATACTCTAAATTTGATTATAAGTCAGGATATTGGCAAATAAAACTAGAAGAAACATTAAAACATTTAACTATTTTTACTACCCCTAATCCATTAGGACAGTTCGAATGGATGTTTTGTCATTTGGATTAATGAATGCACTAGTAATATTTCAACAAAGAATGGATAAGATCGTTAGACCAATAAAGAACTTCTGCATTGTTTATGTAAATGATATCCTTATTCTTAGTAAGAATGTAAATGAACATATTGAACATCTTAAAAGTTCAACTATATTGTTAGAAAATATGGATTAATCCTATCAGAAAGAAAAGCAGAAATAGCTAAAACAGAAATTGAATTCTTAGGATATATTTTTACAGAAAAAAAAATACTTCAACAACCGCATATTAGAAAAAAGATTATTCAATTTCCAGAAGTAATTAGAGATAAGAAAGAGCTGCAAAACTTTATTGGATTATTAAATTATACTGAAAAATTTATTAAAAATTGTGTAAAATATAAAGTCCACTTTACCAAAAAAACTCAAAAAAGAAGTTGAATGGGAATGGATATAAGAAGATATAGAAATGATAAATAAAATTAAGAGAATATGTGAAAACCTACCTAAATTAAATATTTCAAATGACGATGATTTCTTTATTTTAGAAATTGATGCATCTTTATTACATTGGGGAGCAATCCTCAAAAGAAAAGAAAACAATAAAGAATTTATTTATAATCTATTGTGTAAATGTCCGAAGAGCTTGTTGCTTATCCTTCAGGCACATTCAAAGATACCGAAACAAGGTATGATATCAATCGTAAATAATGTTTAGCCGTTAAGAAAAGAGTAGCAAAATTTGAACCTAACTTGCTACCTAAGAAATTTCTTATTTGAACAGATAATACTTAGGTAAAACCATTATTAAGAAATAAACTTGGAACGAGTACAACTGAAAGACCACTTATTAGAATGCAAATATGGTTTGCACCATTTAAATTTGATATTGTCCATATTAAAGGGAAATACAATTTTATTCTAGATTTTTTAACCAGGAATTGAGCAAATCAAGAAGGAGTTAGAAGTATTGAAATCCGAGATGAACATAAAGATTGCTACAATAGAATCCAAGATAACTTTGATGGAAATGGCTGCTGTTAAGCCAATATCTTAGAAAGCTAGTCAGACTATATTATTTGAATGCCCTAGTGCCAATAAATCTGAAGACCTTTGCGCTAATATTGAACAAGAAGCATTAAAACTTCATAAACTTTCAGTCAAGGAGAATACTACTTTGTCTCCCTTACATGAGAGAAAATTTACAAAGGATAGTATCTCCAAACAAGAGCTTGATTGCTTAAAAATTATTAAGGCCTGTAACACCCCTGGTTCATAGATATCAAAAATAAAAATGATTTTATTCTTGCATATATATTGTTCAATCTAGCCTGCTGCTGGTCCACCAATATAAAAGGATGGATGAAAACTCTAACATATGGAACATATAACAAAGTTAATATTTATCCAGGAACCCCAACTTATTGGGTTCGTGCTCTCTATGAAATGTGGAATATAATTTATATTTACCCATCTGAATCTTTAAAAGAAATTTCTATGTTACCAAAGGACATGATCCGAGCTATTGAAATATATTGTCAAGTTCTTAAACATAAGAATATATATATCAGATTTTTTTTGCAAGTCCCAAATGGGATAATGAAAAAGATATGCTGCTTCCAGTTAGCCATGTCATAAGGATTGCCACTACTTCCAACCATCTTCAGCCTGAGAAGAGCGAAGTCCATGAAACTACACCAGAAGATATCATCAAAATGATAGCCTTTCGTAGAGCCAAAGGATATAATGAGCAATTTGAACATATTCAGAAAGTTATTGAAGAAAAACAAAAAATATGGGTGTATGCGCCACAAAATCATTTAATTTACAGCAAGGATGTGACACCCACTAAGCAAGAAGATTGGCTAGTTCTTGATACATGGTGCGATTATATTTTTGAAGGACACGCCAGTGGATCACACAAAGCAAAAGAAGAGCTGTGAAAATAGTTTTGGCGTTATCCAAATCACAAGTGCGAATTCTATAGCACTGAGGAAGATATATCTCTTGATCCGACAGAATTTTCGGATGAATGGTTTAAGTCTCATATGGAAAAGTAATGGACCCCTTTATTACTACTTTATCAAAGTCACTTTGATAAATAAAAACTATGGGTTCCAACTCAATTATTTTCTATGTTAAGACAAAGAACTTTAGGCCACAGTAAGATTCTCATTATCTTACACAATAAAAGCATCAATAATGAAAGATAGTGGATGAGCTTTTCGAGTCTATAAATTGAAGACTAATTCTCAGAAGAAACAAGCAATTCATAAGCCAAAAATTATCTCTCTACCTAGCATTCCGAAACTTGTAAACATTCCAATTTTCTTTATTTCGAGTGAAGCTTGTAATAAAATAATCTCTGTGGAGTTCTAATCTCTTTAGAGAGAGTACCAAGAGTGTAGCTGAAATATGTATGTATACTCTTGTATAAGAGATATTAGTGTGATGTATTTATGAAATCAAAGTTGTTTTAAGACATTGTCTTCTTATCTTATTATATTCTCAAAAGCTCTTATCTTACTTATACTTCAACGGTGAAAACCTTGAGGGTTAGTGCAAGTATCTTGTTGTCGTGTTGCCGTGTGCATACGTTTTAGGCACTATTAGAGAAAGCCATGAGAACCCCGTTACCATTCAAGGTGATGTTTTAACTAGGAGTTGAAAGGAAAACTGTGATTCTGTGTGATTCATTGTGAGATATGCAAAAGAGTCAGAGAGAAAATCAATAAGAGTGCGAAAGTCGTGTTGGATCATAACACACTTTCTTAAAACTCAAATAACACCAATCACTTATATCTGAGTATACTAACATATGAGAGCAAGCTCGAGAGAAATATGATTGATATTAATCTGTCTTTACCTTCTACTTCAATAATGTAAGATCTTTCTTATTTATGTCAGTTACTTATATTAATATTTGCACTCCTGCTATTTATTACGTTTTAGTTAATTGTATTCGAAAATTAGAAATTAACTGTGAAAGAAAAAGAGAAAAAATTAAATCATTTTATACTGTACTTGATTATTTTCTGAAAAATAATATAGATATACTTATGCTTATAAAAGAAAATATAGTCAGAATTAATAGAGAAATTAATAAATTAGAAAATAAAATTAGAACATTAAACGACTGTTTTGATAAAAAAATATATAGATAAATACGAGCATAATTGACTTTTCTATTTATTAGGAGAAATAAATCAAAGTTATCCTATATTGAGAATAGAAAACCTTAATTTAACTAAAGAATAGAGAAAGGACTTTTAAGTCTTTTAATTCCTACCACATCACTTCGTAAACCCAATTTGTCAAGTCGCTTTGTACAAGTAGCATGGTCCAAAAATGAATTGCTGTCGCTGAACCCCTATACATGTATAAATTAAGTGTTGTGCTATGGGTACATAATAGACACCCGACACTCCTCTCCCAATAGGATGCGCCTGACAAGGGGTTGTGCATGGGTACATAAGTGTACCCATACCATGGCATTTTCCATAAATTAATTGCATTAATTTTATTATTTTATCATAGTATCTCACCTGATTTGTCATGAATTTTTTTGATCTTTTTGGGTGTTTTGAGCCACATTATTTTGGAAGAATGTATTATGAAATAGTAGATTGATGGAGAATGTGTGGTTGAAAAAAAAAACGTAAAGTTATGTGATTAAAAATATTATTTTATTGAAAAATGCTTGCTTGAAAATGGATAGAGAAATTAGAATGAAAATTTTAATTTGGCTCAAACATTGGCTTATATTGTGAATTTTGAATAGAAAGTGTACAAACACTACCATAACTTCCATTTAAATCTCCAAAATACCTTTTAAACATAAAATATTTTCTATTTTAAAAAATCCTTAAAATTATGGTTCAAAAGACTATTTAAACTAACATTTTAATTTTGAGAGTGATTTTGACTTTTTAAATTTGGAGAGTCAAACTAGCACTATAATTAAATTCATTCAAATAATTTTAATTTTAAATGGAGAAAATAATATACTCCTTCCGTCTCAATTTATATGGGTTGATTTCGTTTTTCACACTAATTAAGAAATTTCATTTAATGTTATTGAAAAATAATTTTTACAAAGAATTTTCCTAATTCACCTTTATCTGATTATCAACAATTAGTGGTAGGATTTAAAAATAATGGTGGGAAATACAATGAACCACTTAAAACTCTCCTCCCCCCAAGAACCGTGTGTATGTATTTGAATGATTTCAAAGAGTAGAAAAATTAAAATTTGTACAATTTTAAGATTTAAGTGGTGGAAAATTGGTTATAACTAGGAAAATTAAATAAGGACACATTAGTAATTGGACAAAACAAATACACTCTCAATAAAAAATGAGACTATAATTTGGAACAAGAAAATAAGGAAAGTCAGCATATATAAATGAGACAGATGGTGTAATAATTTTGAAGAAAGCTAGTGAAAAAAAAGGATAGAGAAAAATAAAAAGTTTTTTTTTTCTGTAAAATTAAATGTTAAATATAAAGAGTTTGTTGGAATAGTTTAAAAAAATTTTCTCTCTAAATTTATAGATACTCTTTAAATGGTAGAATATGCTATTTAAAAATTGAAAATCTCTTAGACATGCTCTAAAGCCATTAAGTCCCTCTTTGTTGTATTTACTTCTCTATATATTATACAGAGTCGGAAAAATGACAAACATTAGCTACACTTGTAAGTATTATGCCTTACGTCCAATTCACTTTGAATATAAACACTTTGAATATATAATTGATACATTTAATTTATGGCATATCTATTATTTAATTGGATTAATATTCTAATAAATTAAATAATAGAATCTGTATATTCAAGTTTTGGTAATTTGTTAATCACAATGAATTATAATTGTTAGATACAAATTATACATAACTGAATATTAAATCATCAGTGGTCGTAAGTAATAACAACATACGAATATCGTTATTACAGAAAAACCATCACGCGTGTTATTTCTTAATGAATTTTATAAGTTAAAGTGTTGTTGTGATATTTTGAAAACCCGCTGGATAGATTTCACATAGTAACTGCGGGTGTGTTTGAGCCACATTATTTTGGAAGAATGTAGTCTGGAATAGTATTGATGAAGAATGTATGGTTGAAAAAGAATGAAAAATTATTGATGTGATAAATAATATTATTTTATTGAAAAATGTGTGGTTGAAAATAAGTAAAATAATGAATGAAAATTATAATGTGGTTCAAACAGGGACTGCGTTAGTAATTAATTTCTAACGTTCAGTAGTGGAATTGATCATTCGACTTGAGTTCTCTTAATGCCTCATATGAGATGACGTCATACTTTGATGATATTGGGTGTTGCTGTGCCAAAGGTCCTTAATACGACATCGATCGTGTATATTAAGAATTATATGAAGGTTGTGAATGATCAATAAGAGATTTGTCACTCTTAGATAGTAAAAGATTATGATCTACATTTCATTCAGTTAAATTGATAACGAAATTCTTTGCCAAAGTCGAAAAATGACAAACCTCCACTGCACTCGTGATTCACGAGTTACTTTCTTTTGACACTCCGATCCAAACAAAAAAGCTAAGATTTTTTTTTGACCGCATTTTTATCCCTTCTGATACTGTTCATAATTTCAAATGATATAGGTAGGGACATGTTTGACAATTGATAACTTTAACGTTTGAATAGAATTATACTAAACTATCCTCTATTCCTAAATTTGGTATTTATTTCGTAGACAAAGTCGAATATCTACAGGAATTACAAGTGTATGATGGGAGAAAAAAGCAAGATTTTGATAATTGGAGCTACTGGTTATGTCGGTAAATTTATCGTTGAGGCAAGTATAAAACTTGGACATCCAACCTTTGCTTTGGTTAGAGAAAGCTCAGCCTCCGATCCTCAGAAATCAGAAGTCATACAGAATTTCAGCAATTTGGGTGTTTCAATAGTTTATGTAAGTAATTATTCTGATATTAATCCGAATATCCATCTCTTTATTCTAAAAAGTTATGATTGTTCTTATGTTTTGAGTTGGTGATGGAATTGAAGGGAGATATCTATAATCACGAAAGCTTAGTCAACGCGATCGAGCAAGTCGATGTTGTGATATCTACTGTTGGAGGAGGTGTAGTGCCTGATCAGGTCAAGATCATTGCAGCCATCAAAGAAGTTGGGACTGTCAAGGCAAGAAACTATAAATAGTTATGTAAATTTCTTAGTTTTTTCGATAAATCGTCAATTTTTTTTTTCTTTTTTGTTTGTCTGGAAGTCTTGCTGTGGTGTTATGGAAATGTTAAAGAGGTTTGGATTTTCAGAGATTTCTGCCTTCAGAGTTCGGAGGCGATGTGGATCGAATGACAGCAGTCGAGCCAGCATCAAGCCTTTTTGGAGAAAAAGTTAAAATCCGAAGGATAATCGAATCAGAAGGAATTCCACACACCTTTGTAGTTTCTAACGGATTTGCTGGCTACTTCTTGCCTAGATTAGGACAGTTAAATGCTACAGTACCTCCTAGACAAAAAGCTGTCATTTTAGGGGATGGGAATGTTAAAGGTAATCCATTACACTCGGTGGGTAAATTTGGAGTGCACTAAATTAATTTTTTTAATTGATCGTCTGTCTAAAATCGTGTGTTTAGCAATTTTTGTCAAGGAGGAGGATATAGCGACGTACACTATCAAAGCCGTGGATGATCCAAGGACATTGAATAAGACGCTTCACATGATCCCTCCTGCTAATGTATTGTCCTTCCACGAGCTGATTTCGATGTGGGAGAATAAGATTGGACATACCCTTAAAAAAACGTATATATTAGAGGAAGAACTTCTCAAGAACATCCAAGGTAAGTCGGAACCATCCGCCTTTGTCTAGTGGTGTCAACACATTGCCCAGACCAAAAAGCCTGTGCAAGCGTGGGACCCGTTCCACCGGATTTTCAATGAGAAAAAATATTTCATGGGCCTTGGCCTAGGTCGTCAGAAAATTCTAGCTAGCCCATAGATCGGCCCAATCTAATCTCACTACTCGCAGCTCATTTCCATTTTCCCCAAGAAAAGAAAAAAAAAAAATATGTTGGTGACGTAAAGTTTTATTTATATATTATTTTGTTATTCAGATTCTCCAATGCCTTTAAAAGTCCTTTTAGCCGTTTGCCACGCTATCTTTGTGAATGGATTGGCATTGAAGTCGGGGAATGATGCTTCTTTTGGTGTTGAGGCTTCTGAAATCTATCCAGAGGTGAAATATACAACTGTTGATGAATATCTTGATCAATTCATCTAAAACAACCTTGGATTTGGAGACGTACCAGTCTATATTTTGCTTTTATGATTTAATAATTTTTGACATCGAATTGATTTTACTGCAAACTTAGGTCCCGTTTGAGCCATATTTTTTCTTCACTAAAATGAAAAATATGACCGTTATCCATCACATCAACATTTAAATTCAAATTTTCTATCTCTTGTGTGGGCCCCAATAACGGCTATATTTTTCATTCTCATTTTCAAAAAAGGTGGCTCAAACAGGGGCTTAGAGTTTGAGGGAATATTACTAATATGTAATTTCTAATATTTATTACTAATCATGTGGCATTAGAAGTCAATGAGTCATCATCAACTGTTAATTAAAATATACCATCAGATCAGAGTACTGCTCTATACAAAAATGCATTGCAGTCTGTTATATTCATTGACATAGGTTACCTACCCTATACATGTATAATTTAAGGGTTGTGCTAGGGGTGTCCATAATGGACACTAAGTACTTATGTACTCGTAGCATTTTCCATAAATTAATTGCATTCATTTTATTATAGTATCCCACCTGATATGTCATGAATTTTTTTGATCTTTCATATACTGTGAATTTTGAATAGAAAGTGTACAAACACTACCATAACTCCCCCCTTTAAATCTCCCAAATACTTTTTAAACATAAGTTATTCTCTATTTTAAAAAGTCTAACCCTTAAAATTATGGTTCAAAAGACTATTTATATTAACATTTTCATTTTGGGAGTGATTTTGACTCTCTAAATTTGGAGAGTCAAACCCACACTATAATTAAATGCATTCAAATTATTTTAATTTTCAATGGAGAAAATAATATGCTCCATCTATCTCAATTTATATGTGTTGATTTTGTTTTTCACACTAATTAAGAAATTTCATTTAATGTCACTGAAAAAAATAATTTTTGCAAAGAGTTTTCCTAATTTACCTTTATCTAATTATCAACAATTAGTGGTAGGATTTAAAAATAATAGTGGGAAATACAATGAACAACTTAAACTCTCCTCCCTCCGAGAATCATGTGTATGAATTTGAATGATTTCAAAGAGTAGAAAAATTAAAATTGTACAATTTTAATATTAAATGGTGGAAAATTGGTTATAACTAGGAAAATTAAATAGGAATATATTAGTAAACGAACACAATAAATACATTCTCAATAAAGAAACAGGACTATAATTTGGAATAAGGAAATAAGGAAAGTCAGCCTAAGTAAAATTGAGAATTTCTTAGACATGCGCTAAAGTCGTTAAGTCCCTCTTTGTATCTATTATACAAAGTCGGAAAAAATGACAAACCTCAGCTACACTTTGCAAGTATTATGCCTTACCTCCAATCCACTTTTAATATAAACTCTTTTAATATGTAATTGATACATTTCATTTATGGCAGATCTATTATTTAATTATATTAATATTCAAATAAATTAAATAATAGAATCCGTATATTCAAGTTTTGATAATTTAATCACAATGAATTGTGATTGTAAGATACAAATTATACATGATCGAATCTTAAATCATCTGTGATCGTAAGTAATAACGACATACAAATAATGTTATTATAGATAAATCATCACGTGTGACATTTTTTAATTGATTTCACAAGTGTGGTGACATTTTGAAGACCCGCTGAGTAGCTTTCACATAGTAATTGTGTCAGTGGTTAATCTTTAACATTTAGTAGTGGAATTGATCATTCGAGTTGAGATCATCTTAATGCCTTGTATGAGATAACAATATTTGTCACTCTTAGATAGAAAAATATTATGATCTACATTTCATTCAATTAAGTTGATAAAGAAATTCTGGGCCAAAATCAGAAAAATGACAAACCTCCACTGCACTCGTGATTCACGAGTTACTTTCTTTTGACACTGATTCAAACAAAAAGGCTAAGATTTTTTTTTTTTTTTTTACCGCATTTTTATCCCTTCTGAAGAAAAGACAGACTAATAGTATAATAACCTCAAAATTACTCGTATAAATTGATAAAATACATTTTTTCCTTTCTCAATCATTTTCTTTACTGTTCATAATTTCAAATGATATAGGTAGGGACATGTTTGACAATTGATAACTTTAACGTTTGAATAGAATTTCATACTAAGCTATCCTTCATTCCCAAATTTGGTATTTATTTCGTAGACAAGTTGAATATCTACAGGAATTACAAGTGTATGATGGGAGAAAAAAGCCAGATTCTGATAATTGGAGCTACTGGTTGTGTGGATAAATTTATCGTTGAGGCATCTTTTAAACAAAATTAGGATTACAGTTGCAATTAATTTTTTTTATTTTTTCTTCTTTTCATTTTATTTAATTTAAAGGGGAGTATATATTCGTCATTTCACAAAACTTTATTGAGAAAATTGAAAAAAATATTGTATTCTAGAAAGAAAATGTCATCTAAGAGTGAGATGATAGGGATATAAGCTCCAATAGATGCAAATGTCACGGATGTTTTGTGCTAATCATTAATGATCCTAGCTATCAATTGTGATTTTTCACACAATTTTTTCTTAATGCTTCCATAATTATATGATTTGTTAATTCTATAGATTTTTTCTTTTATTTGACAATTATCGACGAAGGCTCTCGTTTTGACTATGAATTGCTACTCTAATTTTATGTTAGAATGTTTCCTACTTCAAAGACAATAGAACATGAACGGATCCGAGATTTTTTGTTGTGTGAGGTGGAAGAGGGCTGAAAATACTTAACAAAGCAAAAGTAATAAAATTTACATGTCTCATTAAATAACATTATTTATTTAAGTCATTTCCGATGAAGATTTGAAACATAATATTCATCTGTAATAGAATCTAGATCGATTTTCTCAATAAGTTCTCTTTCTATAAAAAGTATCATACAATCAACAAGAAAGTCATCTTCCATTTGTTGCGAAGCGTCGTCTTCACATGTGACATTTCTCGCCATCATTAACAGGCAGAGTATTCTGTCAATTGGTTTGGACATTATCTATTGCATTTGAGTTACCCCCAAATTTGATGTTCTGTTACCAATATTCAAGTTAGTCATTCAACCACCCATTGGTTTGAAGTAGATGATCCATATGATGGTTCTATTCCTTAATTTGGACTTAGGATTGGGGAATTATGACCTACAATCGTTCTAGCTTGAAAGTAATTCCATATACTTGGCATAATTGGTTGACAAATTTGGCCCACTAACTTATTCATGATTTCGTTCAGATTGTTTAGTTGTTTGACCATGATGTCATAATGCGCATTCTCATTTTCAATAAACTTTTCCATGTTATGAACATTTTGTAAGTTTACCTGTTCAACGAAGTTTTGTGTGAATTTACTTAACAATGCGCGCATGGTCTGAGGACTCAATTCTATTATTGGCTCGTAATGACTTTGACTCTGTTCATCTGTTCCTGGAGAGTTCTGCTGCTCCTCATATCGTTCAATCAGAGACTGTACTAGTCTCTGGCTTGCTTGCTCTTTATTAAAGTTTTTATGAGACATATTGCTTTCACTTTTTGTATCTTCAAACACCAAAAGGTCCCATCGGGCGTGCCAAATTGTTTCGGACGGAAAGTCGGGCATCGCTAACAATTAAGAGAGGGTTCAAATGATTGTGTAAGGAACGGACCTCTTGAGACAAAGTTCCAAAAATAGATGCTTTATTGATGAAGATTTACAATCGGTCAGAAGCGAAATGCTTCTAAGGGGCGCAAGCATATAGAACAATTAAAAGTTAAATGCGATAAAAGTAAAGGAAATGAAAATTACATATTTTCTGTTCGAGAATGTTTAATTCTTCTATGCCTTCTCTTCTCTTTTATACTTCTCTAACAGTTGTTGTCATGGAACTACCTGAAACTGTAGGTTGTCCTATAACTACCCACGTTCTTCATTATGGCTGACTTGTTATGGAACTACCGTTCTAACTGCTGTCATTACTTTTGCCATTGAACTGCTTGTAACCGAGATTTCCTGGATCATGGGACATGATGAGATTGCCCCTTAACTGCCTTAGTAACCGTCGCTTAAGATAACAATTTGCCCAGATTTGGGCGTTTTACCGGCTTGGGTGATAATAGCACCGTCGCCCTGAATATTCATAAAGTGTTGTATTCGCCCAGAGCTTGGG
Organism: Fraxinus excelsior; assembly: GCA_019097785.1. Taxonomy (NCBI): domain Eukaryota; kingdom Viridiplantae; phylum Streptophyta; class Magnoliopsida; order Lamiales; family Oleaceae; genus Fraxinus; species Fraxinus excelsior. Next base: position 21,349,553 of record CM032630.1, read on the forward strand.
CGTCTTGTATACTGGGCGATGATGGGCCTTCGCCACATAACTCTGTCTTGGGCCTTTTACATGATCTCACTTAGGTCTGTCCTTCGAACTTCCTAACTGGAGCTTCACTCCTTGGGCCATTTAATTGGGTCTCATTTTTATATGTCAACAACTTTATTCAAGGGATACAACCTCATTGTATTCTAAATTTTCTTTTTATTTTTTTTAAATGTGGAATTCTAAAGAGTCTCGTTACAATTAAAAACTAAAAATCATATTCTATGTGGAATAGACAAATGCACAATTAATTTAATTGAATAATACCAAGTCAAAATCCCAATAATTTGAAAACACTTAAATACAACCAATCTAATGGGACTTGGTATATCTGTGACGTCCCTAAGGTAAGATCAAATAATTAGATGCAAGTGTTAAAAAAAAAAAAAATATAGTTTTGGGATCTATATCAAGGTATTCACATAAGTTTGAGAAGAACTTTTTGGGCCGATGTTAACTATGACGTACAACAATACAACAAACAAGATTTTATATTCTACTTTTTCTTTTAAATATTATCAAGTACTATGTTGTCTATCTTTCAAAACGAAGCATACGCATATTGATTGTCGCTGAGATCTATAAACTAGGAAATTAATTGATCAACATGTCACTAACGCTATTTATGAATATAGTACTTAATGGAAAAACTAGACCAATAATGACATAGGCTCTTCTCATTTTGCACAAAGCCATCAAGGTCGATAGAGAGCCTTTTACACAAGTGAACTTTCTTCAAATTATGACTACATTTATCCAACAATTTGTGTAGCTGTTTTTGTTTTAAAAAATTAAAATAAGTGGAGTCAACGAAATTGCGAAAAGAATAAAATATTTTTTGATTACAAATATATACATATATATATATATATATATATATATATATATATATGATAAATGGGGCCATTCATCCTTAAATATATATATATATATATATATATATGATAAATGGGGCCACTCATCCTTAATTATTTGCTTTGAAGTCGTCATTTCAAAGAATTATAGGCTCCAAAAGTCTTCAAATGAAAAGTAAAATATACAATCGGAATCATACATTGTATCTAGACGGATTGAAGTACTTGTTCCAAGAATAATAAAAATTCAAAGATGTTCGCCTATTGACTAAACTCAATTTTTTTTTCAGCATTCACTTTCTTCTGTTAATAATGTCAAGCCATGGATGATGGGACATTTAAACAACTTTAAAGTTATATTGTATTTCTGACCAAAGAAAGGATCATATGACTTGAATTTTCTATTCAACAAGGCGAGTAAACCGCAATTATTGACCAAAATAAAGTGAATAGAGTTTAGCTAATGCCAAAATGCTCCATCCCATCTCGCGTTACCTTACTCCATCGACTAATTAGGAGTACAGGACTTGTCCAGACCTTGCCCCATCCCTGTCAACCTCTAGAAATCCTCAACGGTGTTGCGTAGTAGGAGGGTCACCCTGGTCCCATCCCGTTGTCATCCATGTGTTGAATGCAAAATTTAAATGAATAAATGTGCCTAGACTTGAATTAAATTTCATACCCTCACATGTTACAGACCATTTACATAAATGCGTGTCGATAATAGCTTAGATGATGTGGTTTAACAAATTCCACTCTATGATTTGTATATAAACCACAAGCTTGGTATTGGTTTAAGTCTATTAGTCCATCTATACTTTTGCATTGTTCTTCACTACTTCTTCCCTGAAATTAAGATGGCAGAGAAAAGCAAGATTCTGATAATTGGAGCAACTGGTTACATTGGAAAATTCATCGTGGAGGCAAGTTCAAAACATGGACATCCAACCTTTGTTTTAGTTAGAGAAACCACAGCTTCAGATCCAAAAAAATCAGAAATCATACAGAATTTCAAGAACTTGGGTGTTTCATTAGTATATGTAAGTAATTATTCGGATACTAATTCATATAGCAATCAACCGTGGTTCATTGTTATAGTTTTTCATAGAGAATGTTAATCTTTTCATACTCTTTGTTCTTGATGAAATTACAGGGGGATATCTATAATCACGACAGCTTAGTCAACGCGATCAAACAAGTCGATGTAGTGATATCTGCTGTTGGAGCAACTGCAATTGCTGATCAGGTGAAGATTATTGCAGCCATCAAAGAAGTTGGTACTATCAAGGCAAGTAATTGTAATTTTTTGATCTGTTAAAGGATAAAATCCAACATCGAATAAAGATGGAAATATAGGTCAACTAATAAGATCTTTAATTACTCGTCTTAATATGGTTGACATTTTATCATGGAACTACAAATCTTAATATGATATACTACAAGTCTTGTAATATACTGTTATCAAAATGTAAAAAAAGGTCGGTTTTTCAGAGATTTCTGCCTTCAGAATTTGGAGGTGACGTGGATAGCATGAAGGCAGTTGAGCCAGCAGCAAGCCTGTTTGGAGAGAAAGTTAAACTCAGGAGGATCATCGAATCAGAAGGAATCCCATACACTTATGTAGTTTCTAATGGCTTTGCTGGCTACTTCTTGCCTACATTAGGACAGTTAGATGCCACAGCTCCTCCTAGAGAAAAAGTTGTCATTTTAGGGGATGGGAATCGTAAAGGTAATCCATTATACTTAGCATTTAAATCTTCAAAATAAATTTAGTGTCGACTATATTAATTCTTTTTTTATCACTTCTTTCGATTCATCGCTATATCTACTGAAAGCAACTAAAATGTAATTTTCCAAAGATGTAGAAACTATTTTTCATCGATCATACAGCTAAAATCTCGTGTTTTCCATTCCAAGCAATTTTTGTCAAGGAAGAAGATATAGCGACATATACCATCCGAGCTGTTGATGATCCAAGGACCTTGAATAAGATCCTTCACATTATCCCTCCTGCTAATGTGTTGTCCTTCGACGAGCTCGTTTCACTGTGGGAAAGTAAGATTGGAAAGACCCTTGAGAAAACGTATATACAAGAGGAACAGCTTCTCAAGAACATCCATGGTAAGTCGGAACCATTCTACTATTTTATTTAATATATGTTTGGTAAGTGTTTATAAATTATTTATAAACCGTCAAAAAAAAAAAAAAAATCTAATAAATTTTTAACCATACATTTTATGGGATTCAACAACTAGGCCGGTCTAACCTGATGGACTTCTCTACCTTCAACTTATTTCCCTTACCCATGATAAAATAAATATGTCGATCGTCTAAATAAAAATAGAATGATGCTATTTGTACAAAAGCAGTTACATAATAATTTACATAGGAAGTTCATTTTTATTTGGTTGAAGAAATTTTGACCCAATAACATCTCACCACATCATATGTATGTAAACCTATTATGTACATATAGCACAATCGATAAAAATAATACATTTCGCACTCTCCTAATTTCTTTTTTTATTTTGTTATGCAGATTCTCCAATGCCATTTAAAATACTCTTGGCCATTTGCCATGCTATCTTTGTGAATGGATTGACTTTGAACATTGATGCTTCTTCTGGGGTCGAGGCTTCTGAAATCTATCCAGAGGTGAAATACACTACCGTGGATGAATATCTGAATCACTTCATTTAAAATATTGAATATGTAATAATGTATGTGGTGTTTGTAAACAATAATAACTTGCTTGAATTGTGTTGTTATTAAAATGTTGTACCTTATTGTTATTTTGTGCTCGCAATACGTTCGTGATGTAGTAAGTTGAGTATAGAGCCGTCTTCTTAACAAAAGGTTAAGAGTTTTTTAAAGGTAAAGTGGATGAGATTTGCCTAACTTTCTACAAATTCAAAATGCTGGAGACAATGTTGCCGAAATGAAAAAAAGATAGATTGAATACTTGTGCAATTTTTCCAAATATATAGGAGACGGAAATTGCAAACATGGTTCATAATTAATGCGGATAGAAAGTAATTTAAATATATTTATGAAAATGAGCCAGACATACGCTTATATTCCCCTCATTATTACTTGTCTTTGAGTTATCTTTCACGTACTTTGGATCACCTCAATTGGATATTGATAAAGAAAGTTACGATCAACATACCGATGATAGACAAAAATTGAGAGCCAACCTGACCGATAATCCCTTTCAATTTTCAAACTATGCTTGATAGGGACATTAAACGCGTCAAACAAAGTAAATTCGATGAGCTCAACCAGCCTATCGAGCAGCTTTGCTTCCTATGGTATCAAAAACCCTTTAACAAGAATTGTCATACTTCAATGGCTTCAACAAATAATAGTGCTATTACGTAATTTTAACATTCTTTACATTCTAAGTTGTTCAATCGATGTATTTCATAAACACACTTATCACAAATGAGAATTCAATTTTTTGGGTCATTTACGTCTTCTTTTATACATATATTTAAAAATTTTAAAAAAAAGTAAATAAATCAAATATGAAACAACGGACTATGCTTTAAATTTAAAAAAAAAAAAGTAAATAAAGGAAAATGAAAGCGATAATGCATTAAATTTGTTTAAATCATTATCACTTCGATCCTAAATAGGGGATTTTGTTTTATTTTAACCCAATCTCATCTCTTCTCATAAAACCTCATCTATGATCACCTCCCATGGCTCGATCCACATCAATATTATAGAATTGCAGCTACAATTAATCACATTTTCGTCATCATCTTTATTTGAATGTGCTAAAATTTCTGGGTTGAAGTCACAACCTAATATGTATTATATTTCAATGTCCAATATCAATTCTAGAGATTTATTGCTGGTGTAATATTCACAACACCGATTTCAATGCTGAAAATTATCAAGTGCAGTATTGTGTATTTATTTATTTATTTTTACGAATTTTGCTTCTTAGTTGAATACAATAGAAATAATGCTATTCCAAAAACTAATTTCAAATAGGTATATGATGTACTGTAATATCAATATTCTAGAATTTATCGTACTTGATTAGAATTGGATAATTATAGTCAAATTCAGGTGAATTATTTGTGACCTCAAATTTCTCTTAATTTTGAACTTAAAATGTACATGTCACAAAGTTACATATTGGGTATTGTTGAATGTTGATGTGTTGTTAATATGATTTGAATATATTAGATTGTGATCTTATTTTGCAATTATTGAGAATATTTTGGATTTTATCGTTGTAGTGGTCAAAATTGTTCCACTGGCTCAAGTCCAGAATCGAGGTCTACAGATGGCCCACTTGATAAATGCTACATATTTTGGCCCAGTTCGTTCTGCCGATCGGGCCCCACGATCTGACCAAATCAAATAGAAGTTATCTCAAAAACAGATTCGATATCTAAACCGAATGGATCTCATCAGTTCCAACCAACAAATCTCACAGAGTCCTCGTCAATCACGCTTAGACGGTTGACCCGCTGTTATAAATACCGCAGTCAGTCTTATGTTCAGGTACACAAAAAAACGAATACTTTACTCTGAATTAATTCTTCTTTTTTCGATCGATAATTCTGAACAAGCTTTTTTGACTTGACCGTCGGAGGGTCTTCGGCCGGCACAACACCGGTGTCCCCTTGAGATCTTTTTACGGTATTTCTTCTTCGTTCCACTTTTTTACAGGATTGCTAGTGGTCTGACCGACTCAATTTCTTTAACTGTAGAATTTATCGTCTACAATTTAGCACCCACCGTGGGGCCCTAGCAATCATTCTTTTTTTTTTCCTTTCGACCAAAGCTCTTACCATTTACTATTCATCAGTCACCATGTTTGGAACTTCTGAATTCCATCGTGCGGATGACTCTACAGATTACGCCGTGGACGAAACTCCTCTTCAAGGAGTAGAACGAATGATTATCCAGGAGGCGGGAACAACAAGACAACAGGGAGACAGCTTAAGTCGTGTCTCCGTTCTGCCAACCATAACACAGCCAATCTATTCGACCCAACCAGCCCAGTCGACGGCTGTTCAACATGATGTTGTTTATCCTACAGCCCCGCCTAAGAAAGTTACTGCACAACTAGCACAACTTATCGCGTTGACAATACATAATTCACAAAAATTGGAGAGATTAGAAGCGGAGAATGCTGCCATCCGTATGGAAAATCGAGACCTTCAAGAAAAGGTAGAATCGTTGGCGTCCGACCCAGCTTTGGTACGTCCGTCCCGGCCTACACCTCCGCCAGACCAAAATGGGCTTAGGACCATTAGTTCGAATGTTCAATTTGCTATGCCGCTGAACGGTGGGTCGGAAGATGTACAACTATAGCCTACCACCGGACAAGATCCAGAGTTTGCCCGTAAGTTAACAGCAATTGAAGCCATGGTTCAACGTATCCCTGGGATGCCCGCGCCAATAAAAAAAAGTGCAGCCAGTTGCTTCGCCGACTCTCCTTTTGTTGACGAGATTGCCCTAGTGGAAATGCCCAGAAAGTTTAGCTTCCCTAAGATGAAACTTTACAATGGGACTGTTGATCCAGACGATCACATAGCTCAGTACAAACAAAGAATGTTTACTGCTGCTATACCAAGAGACCTTCGCGAGGCCTGCATGTGTAAGGGGTTCGGCTCCAGTATTGTGGAGCCGGCCCTACAATGGTATAAAAACCTGCCAAATAACTCTATATCGTCATTCGTACAACTAACTGATACTTTTGTTGAGCAATTTGCAAGCAGCAGAAAACTCGAGAAACGGTCCGACGATCTCTATCATATAGTGCAAAGGAGAAGTGAATCACTTCGTGAATTTGTCGGGTGATTCAACCGGGAGAAAGTTTCCATTCCTAGCTGCAACCAACAAACTGATGTTTCTGCCTTTCGGAAAGGGCTCCTCCCAGACACAGATTTGTATAAGGAATTGACCAAATATCCGTGTAGTACAATGGAGGATGTCTTGGCTAAAGCTTGGGCATAGATCAAATGGGAAGAAGATGATGCTAACTTCAATTTCACCAGACTACAAACTCTCAAAGAAGAGCCACGACGGCAAATTAGGGTTGAGAAACGGCCTGCAAGCACCTATTCCCCCCAGATAGGAGGGACACCAAGCGCAGAGAGTTACCTAGACCGTTTGATCATACTTCTGAGAGGACAAGGGTTGGGATTCCTGAATACAACCTTTCAATTAGACCAGCAGAACTAATTGCAGTACTAAAGGATATGGAAGGCGTAGTAAATTGGCCCGGAAAAATGAGAAGCTCGAGTGACCAACGCGACAAGACTAAGTGGTGTGAGTTTCACGTAGACCATGGCCACCGAACGGATAACTGCATTGCCCTAAGATTGGAAATAGTAGAGCTCTTGAAGCGGGGACACCTTACCGACCTTCTGACCGTAAAAGGAAGAGAGAATACTGCCAGACGACAACACAATTACATGGTAAGCCATGCTCCAGTCCAACGGTCGCGCCTACACATGATAGAACTATTAACTTCATCACCGGTGGATCAGAAGTTAGCGGGATAACGAGGGCCGTGGCACGAAGGCACGCTCATCCAGTAATTCACCTTTGCCAGAATCTCAACTAAGTAAGCGGGTTAGACTCACCTCAGATCATTAGCTTCACTACCTCAGAAGCTACAAAACTACTCAATCCACATCACGACGCTTTGGTCATATCTTTCAACATCGCCAATTGTTTAACCAAGCGCATCTTGATAGACAATGGTAGCAGTGCAAACTTTTTTATTACTTTATTTGATTCATCGCTATATCTACTGAAATCAACTAAAATATAATTTTAAATAGTTGTAGAAACTATTTTTCATCGATTATATAGCTAAAATCTCGTGTTTTCCATTCCAAGTACTGATTTATTGCTTGTGCAATATTCCACAACACTGATTTCAATGCTGAAAATTATTAAGTGCAGTATTGTATATTTTTTTGAGTTTTGCTTCTTAATTGAAGAAATAGAAATAATGCTGTTTTGAAAACGGATTTCGAATAGGTATATGATGTAATGTAAACTCAATATTCTGGATTTTATCGTACTTGATTAGAATTGATCACAAATTTAAAATAGCTATGGCGACATTTAGATTTTTATTCAGAATAGTTGTAGTCAAATTCTGGCGAATTAATTGTGACCTCAATTTTCTCTTAATTTTGAACTTAAAATGTACATCTCACAAAGTTACATATTGGGTATTATCGATGTGTTGATAATTTGATTTGAATATATTAGATTGTGATCTTATTTTGCAGTTATTGATAACATTTTGGATTTTATCGTATTTGATAAGAACTTGAAGACCTACTGAGAGGAGAAACAAGTCAGCTTGTGAGTGAAAATAGAATGTGAAATGTGGAAGATACAATAAATATGATCACAATCGAAGATTGTACAACAACTTGACACTCCTAAACCAAACATAATGGAAGGAGAATTTTGTTGAATATTGATGTCGCCATTTTTCTGAAACTCGTGTGTATGAAAGAATTTTGGAGAAATATGCTTTATCCGGTCACTTTTGATATAGTCTCCTTTGAGTTGTGTAATACAAACAGCATTATCTTCATACAAAATTGTTGGACTATATTTTGTTGAAATTAATCTGCATGATGCTTGGATATGATGGGTCATGTTCCTCAACCATACACATTCTCGGTCTGCTTCATGAATTGCAATGATTTCAGAATGATTTGAGGATGTTGCTATCAATGATTGCTTCACAGATCTCCATGATATAACTGTTCTTCCACGTGTAAACACGTATCCTGTTTGTGATTTAGCTTTATGTGGGTCAAAGAGATAACTTGCATCTGCATTTATCACTAAAGTAGATCCCGACTATTGAGAATAAAATAATCACAAATCAATAATACCCTTTAGGTAACGGAAAATATGTTTAACACCATTTCAATGTCTTTGTGTTGGTGTAGAGCTATATCTTGCAATGAGATTTACAGAAAAAGTTATGTCGGGTCGAGTACAATTTGCAAGATAAGTTAATGCTCCAATTGCACTAAAATATGGTACTTCAGGACTAAGAATATTTTCTCCCTCTTCGATTGGACGAAAAGGATAATCTTTTACATCAAGTGATCGAATAACCATAGGTGATACCAATGGATGTGCATTATTCATATAAAATCGTTTTAAGACTTTTTCTGTATATGTAGATTGATGAACAAATAATCATTCTGAAAAATGTTCAATTTGCAACCTGAGACAGAATTTTGTTTTTCCCAAATCTTTCATCTCAAATTCATTTTTCAAATAATCTGCAGTTTTGTTGAGCTCTTCAGAAGCTCCAATTAAATTTAAGTCATCAACATACACTGCTACAATTGCAAATCCAATATTTGTTTTCTTTATGAAAACATATGAGCAGACATCATCATTTTTATAACATTCCTTCAACAAATATTCGCTAAGACGATTATACCACATGCGTCCGGATTGTTTCAATCCGTACAATGATCTTTGCAGTTTAATTGAGGACATGGTTCTTGGACATATATCATTTGTTTCACGCACTTTAAGTCATTCAAGGACTTTCATATATATATATATATATATATATATATATATATATCAAATGAACCATACAAATAGGCAGTCACTACATCTATAAGGTGCATATCGAGTTTTTGTGACACCGTCAAACTAATTAAAAATCTAAAAGTTATGGTGTCCTATACGGGAGAATACGTTTCCTCATAATCAATTCCTAATTTTTGTGAGAAACCATGAGCTACAAGTCGGGCTTTGTATCTTGTAATTTCATTACTTTCATTTCTCTTTCGTACAAAAACACATTTGTATCCAACATGAATTACATTTCAGGTGTTCGAACTACATGTCCAAACACTTTCCGTTTCTCTAAGAAATTCAATTCCACATGTATAGCTTTTTTCCACTTTGGCTAATCATTTTTATTTTGACAATCTTTAACAGACAGTGGTTCGGATCATCATTTTGCATAATATTAAGAGTCACATTAAAGGCGAAAATATTGTCTATAACAATATTATTTCGCTCTCATAATTTATGAGATAACATATAATTTATTGAAATATCATTATTTTTGAACACTTGTGATTCTTCAGGAACCATATTTTCAATATTTGATTGATGAATTTTCTCTTCGATTGATATATTCAACGAATTTATTTCGATTCTTCGCTATTCATAATATGATGCAGTACATCATGTGTAAAGTGTTGTCGACAACTTCTGTTTGTATTTTTCGATTCTATTTCTTTTTCCACGATTACATAATTTATTGAGATATCTCAGTTTTCATTATTTCATGTACCAGAACCTCTTCTGGGGTTTTATCATATGTTATGTCTAAATACTCATTAAAAATATATACCCCCTCAATAAGACAATCTTTACCAATTGTTCCATTTTCGTTTGGAAGACTTTGTAATAGAATCGAATATCATCACGCTTCAGGCATGTCATAAATTTATCAAATATAATATTAGAGTCAATTCAAGTTGGAGCATTTAAAGCTGATGTGTGAGATATATTTAGTTAGCAAATGCATCTAAATAAATTATCTTTCGAACTTCTGGTTCGAATTGTCTTTTGCGAGGATTTAGATATTGATGCATTTGTATATTATTTTCAGTTTCTTTAATTCTTCTCCCTAATGCTAAGAGAATTGTCAAATCAAATTGACAATCATTTTTACAAATATCATCCATTTGGGATAAGGGTTCATGCTACCCATTTATTCTCGACATTTTCTTTTACTTTCCATCTCAGTGCATTGTGGTAGATTAATTTTTACATATACAACACTATCGAAATAATTTGATGAAAAAATTAGGCTCTGACCATAAGTCAGTTATAATTAGGAGAACTATGATGTTGACATGATATGTAATGGCTTTCCTTAAACTGAAATGAGAAGTATTTTGTTCTCAATTAAATTAATTGGAGACGTTTAACAAACAATAATGTTAAAATTTTTATTGACATCTCAACTAACCACTTATTAAAAAGTTGAGATTTAGATCACTAATATTAAAAAGACATTGTCTTAATTGTATAATCTGAAAATTATACTCATAATTTGAGTATTACTTTCGCAAACTCCAGGTTGCGAATACCATGCAATCATCTAATATTTGTATCAAATCTATTAGATATAAATAATATTTAGATGGTCAATGTGGAAGGTGATGGGGCTCCATATGTAACCCTAATTAATTTTCAGAAATATAGGGAATTCAATAATTATTTAACTAGTAACGACCAATAACCAATTTCCAATAAAGAGAACAAACATCAAATATGATTTCATTGGATTGAAGAATCTTCCAATTCTTCATTGAATATCCATTTGAATATTTAATTTCGCATCATTATTGATCCAATGATGGTACAACTGGTCATGCCAAACAATAAAGTCAAATCGAACTTCTAGTTCAATATAAGATATAATTCAATTATTTAGTTTTGAAGAATATGATTAAACATTATATAATCATATATCATTCAAGTAATCAAACTAATCAATATCCTCATGAGATTAATTACATATTGTCCTTCAGGGATAAACATGAGTTCAAAATAATTCATTTTTCGAAACATTTGCTATTTTGAGAGCACGTAGTATTTTAATATTGTTTCTTCAAGAACAATATGTCAATATTTTTCTGAAATATTGAAAATTATGATTCATACTCTTCAAGAGCAAATAATATTCTTCTATGATATTAATTATAATATTGTACTTTTTCAGGAGAACAATACTTTATTTAATCATTAGGAGCAAAAATATAATACATTAGATCTTATAAATTTATGTTCTTTGAGAGCAAGTAATACTTTAATACAATTTAAATATTTATAGTGTTATGCTTTTTCAAGAGTAATATGCTAATATTCTTTTGGAATATTGAAAATTATAATTTATACTCTTCAAGAGCAAAAACAAATTATTATTTAGAAACATTAGCTTTTCAGAAGCCATGTATTATTTATAGAGTTATGCTTCTTCGAGAGCAACAACGAGATATATTATCAATTTTTTTTAAAAAAATCCAACAACAACAATTGATAAATTTAAAGAATATAAAGAACGTTAATATAAAGAAGAATACGTATAAGTCATAGATTAAAACAATTGTTGAAACGAAATAATTATAGTCATGCAATTAGTTTTATACCGACATATGCAATAAATAATGTGAAGCAGTGAAAGAATGGAATTAACATATGATTTCATAAGTAATTAAGCTGAAATCAAGACCGTCTCTTTAAAACTTATTGAAGAGAAGGAGAAAGAGCAAGATGCATTTGAACTTCAGATTTTTTACGTTAGTTTGGAATCCATTGACAAGAGGGGCAAACAAATGCAAATTGACTTGGAGAGAAAGACTAATCAACTTGCAGAAAGAAATTTCTGTTCAAATATAAACCAAAATCAGAGTGAGATTTATACTTTAGAACAAAAAAATTAAAGCTTTTAGCCATGAAAAAGACTACATTCTTGCCGATTCCCGTGACAGAGTTGAATTAAAGGAAGGCTCTAGTTTTGTTGTTATATTAGATGACATAGGCTTCAGTCTACATGTATGTGTATGCACATAATCTCTCAACATGCACTTCATTATACATGCTTGCAGCAAATATAACATTGCAGATGGTATGTGGCAAATGTTTGATCCTTTTGAAAGAGTTGCTCGTGCTCATCATATTTGTTCGTGCTGATAACGTGTTATGAAAAGAGAGAATAAAAGTCAATAAACTTATGTGTATTATAATGAAAACCAAATCCCTATATTTATAGGGCAATAATAGGGATACGTATGGTAATAATATATAGGGTTGCAGGGGTACAAGTGTCATTCACATTAAACCCTAATTTAATTTCCTTTTACAACATAAACAACATATTCGTAGCTACATAAAAAACTAAAAATATATTCTCACCATTCATTGCATAATTGAAGTCAAAACTACCGAAAACATTACAATCCAATTATAATCTACCTCCTAAAACAAAACATGATTTTCATGCTACCCGTAGAAAATATAAGAAAAGAAATTGCATTTTCTGTATTTACAATGTAAGAGACTCCCCTTTTATAGTTTTAAGAGGACGCCTAGATAGGGTAATGAGCTAATTTACAGGGAAAAGAATGAAGAAGGATAAACTAATTACAGAAAAAATAACTAAAAAGAATCAACTAACATTCTATGTCAAGTATAAAACATTAAATGCCAAATATAAAATATTCTCTGTGAATCACAATATATTTAACATCCTCCTCAAACTTGAGGTGGCATGAAGGCAGCCAACTGTAGTTTGAAAATGATATCATGAAAATGGTCGAGAGGATGAGATTTGGTGAGTACATTTGAAACTTGGTTAGCAGAAGAGATAGATCACAACTGTAGAGTATCGCAAGAAAGATGTGTTATATATTTATACAATAAATATAATATGTGAAAGAAATAATTAATTAAGATAAAGTGCCCAACTGGTAAAAACGTGGAATTTGTGTGGGAGGTCAGGGGTTCGAGCCACGCCTCACGCATTATATCAAAAAGTCTTTGATTGGGCCTTGGGCTTTATTGATTCTAATAAAATAATTATTATTTTTAATTATTTTCGGAATTATTTAATGGGTCAACTAGCCAGTAAAATATGACTGTTTTAACTGCCCAGTTTTAATATCCATTACCATATGCCATTACATCTACAACTTAATGCTAGATCATGGTTGAAGAAGTTACATCTCTTTATGCCTATATAAACACAATTTTGGGTATTAGAAAACTACAACAAAAAACGAAATTGTCTCTTCATATATACAGTAAAAATATTATACTCAAATTATTTTTTCATATTTCTGGAGTACACTTGAGAGTTCTGAAAACCTTTTGTGATTGCTGCACAATTGGTTTATTTGATCGTTGTATCCTGGAGGTGATTGTCCACGGAGGTCGCAGCAGTTATCGACGGGCAATTTCGCTTTAGGACATCGTGCTGTCACGAGACTCGATCTATTGATAAGTTATTTCTGCACTTTATTATTATTTTATCCAACAATCTAAAGCGAAATTCTACGTTTTTAATGGCTGCAGTAGATATATATGTTCCTAAGTATTCTGAAAAGCCTGAATTATTTGATGGAAAGAATTTTAAGAGATGGCAAATGAAATTGCGTTTTTATTTGACAACTCTTAAAGTTGTAGATGCTATTGAATCTGATAAACCTGTTTTTGCAATTGCTGATGAGCCTACGGATAATGAAACATCAGATTTAGCTATTTGGGAACGTAGTGATTATATGTGCAGAAATTATATTCTGAATTGCTTGACATTGGATTTATATGATGTTTACTGGTCGTGTAAATCTGCTAAAGAATTATGGAAGTCATTAGAAAAGAAATATGCTACTGAAGATGCTAGAACTAAGAAATTTGTTGTGGGAAAATTTCTAGAGTTTAAAATGGATGATATTAGAACGGTGGTAAGTCAAGTTGAAGAATTACAGATTATAATTCATGAAATTATTACTGAGGGTTATAAAATATGTGAAGGTTTTCAAGTGTCTGCTATAATTGAAAAACTACCACCTTCTTGGAAAGAGTATAAAAACAGTTTGAAGCATAAAAGAAAAGAAATGTCATTAGAGGATTTGATTATTAGAATTAGGATTGAGGAGGACAATAGAATGGCAGAACGTAGGGAGAGACCAGACTTGGGTACAAAGGCCAATCTTATTGAAGGAGGTTCTGATAGTAAGAAAGTTGTTGGAAATTTTACCAAAAGTCAGAATTTTAAAGGCAGATTCAAGGGGAAACCATTCATAGGAAAGAACAATCGGTCTAAGCCTCAATTTAAAAATAAAACTGTTGGTGATTGTTTTGTTTGTGGTAAACCAGGTCACTTTGCAAAGGATTGCCGAAATAGGAAAGGAAAAACTGTAAAGCATCAGGCACATATAGTGGAAGATGGGAATTTTTCTGCTATGGTGACAGAAGTTAATCTAGTGAGCAACATGACAGACTGGTGGGTAGATTCTGGAGCTACCAAACACATTTGCTGCACGAGAGGTGCATTTTCTTCATTCACTCCTAATAGTGATGGAGAATGTCTGTTCATGGGGAATGCTTCCTCCTCCAAAATCGAGGGAAAAGGAACTGTGACACTTAGATTCACTTCTGGAAATATCCTTAGTTTGAAGGATGTCCTTTATGTACCTGATATAAGGAAAAATCTAGTGTCTGGATCTATTTTGGTCAAAAAGGGATTTAAAATTGTATTTGAGAGTGGTCAAGTTGTAATGTCTAAGGGTGGTACTTTTGTTGGGAAAGGGTATGCAGATGAGGGTCTATTTAAATTAAATGTTTCTGTGATCAATAAAGCTTCTACTTCTTCTGTTTACTTGCTGGATTCTTATGATTTATGGCATGCTAGACTTGGACACGTGAACATGAACTCTATTAAAAAAATTAATGAGATTGGGAAACATTCCTAAAACTGATAAGTTCCCAAATTCAAAATGTGAAACGTGTGTTGAATCTAAGTATGCTAGAAAACCATTTCCACATGTTGATAGAACTACTTCAGTTTTAAGTTTAATACATTCTGATTTATGTGATTTAAAAGGATATGTTACTCGTGGTGGAAATAAATATTTTGTAACTTTCATTGACGATTACTCCCGTTATTGTTACATTTATCTTCTTAAGAGTAAGGATGAAAGTTATTTAAAATTTATTTCATATAAAACTGAAGTAGAAAATCAGTTAGATAAAACTATTAAGATTTTAAGATCTGATAGTGGAGGAGAATATTCAGGTGAGCTTGATAAATTTTGTGTTGATAATGGTATTATTCATGAGACTACTCCACCATATTCTCCCCAATCTAATGGTGTAGCTGAAAGGAAAAATAGAACTCTAAAGGATATGGTCATTTCAATGCTAAACTCTTCTGGATTACCTTTTAACATGTGGGGGGAAGCACTTCTTACTGCATGTTATGTTCTTAACAGAATTCCTAGTAAGAAAAATGATAAATCCCCTTATGAATTGTGGAAAGGTAGAATACCTTCATATAAATATCTTAAAGTGTGGGGGTGTTTAGCTAAGGCATCTATTCCAGCACCTAAGAGAACTAAACTTGGTCCAAAAACTGTTGATTGTGTGTTCATAGGTTATGCTTTTCATAGTAATGCCTACAGATTTTTAGTAATTGACTCTAAAAATATTTTGATTGGAAAGAACACAATTTTTGAAACTAGAGATGCAGAATTTTTTGAAAATAGATTCCCTTTTAAAGAAAAATCTGCAGGACCAAGTAGCTCTCTTAGTGTCCCTCCTAGTGTTAGAGAAGAGCCTATTGAATTAGAAGAAGCTGAAGTTAGGAGAAGCAAAAGACCTAGGACTACTACTTCTTTTGGTCCTGACTTTCTAACATACTTAGTAGAGGATGATCCTATTACATTTGTTGAAGCTATATCTTCACAAGATTCTATATTTTGGAAGGAAGCTATAAATAGTGAATATGATTCCATTATGTCTAATAACACTTGGGAATTAGTAGACTTGCCTAGAGGATGTAAAACCATTGGGTGTAGATGGATTTTTAAGAAAAAATTGAAACCTGATGGTTCAATTGATAAATTTAAAGCAAGACTTGTAGCTAAAGGCTATAAACAAAAAGAAGGAGTTGACTTCTTTGATACATATTCACCTGTTACTAGAATTACCTCTATTAGGATGTTAGTTGCAATTGCTTCATTGTATAATCTTATTATACATCAAATGGATGTCAAGACTGCTTTTCTATATGGAGATTTAGAAGAAGAGATTTATATGGATCAACCTGAGGGATTTGTGGTAGAAGGCCTTGATGATAAAGTGTGTAGACTTAAAAATCTCTTTATGGCCTTAAACAAGCCCCTAAGCAATGGCATGAGAAATTTGATACAGCTTTGACATCTAATGGTTATGTGATAAATGAAGCAGATAAATGTATATATAGCAAATTTGTGGGGGATAGTGGTGTTATAATTTGCTTATATGTGGATGATATGCTTATAATGGGAACTAGTTTAGATGTGATTAATAAGACTAAACAGTTTCTGAAAATGCACTTCGAAATGAAAGATTTGGGTGTTACTGATGTTATTCTAGGGATTAAAATAGTAACACATTCCGAAGGAATTACTTTAACCCAATCACATTATGTAGAAAAAGTGCTTAAGAAGTTTAACCAATATAATTGTATTCCCGCTAAAACACCTTATGATGCAAGTCATCATTTGAGAAAACATTCAGGTCCTAGTGTTTCTGCTTTAGAATATGCTAGAGTGATCGGCAGTCTCATGTATTTCATGAACTGTACCAGACCTGATATAACATATGCTGTCGGTAGACTTAGCAGGTATACTAGTAATCCTAATAATGAACATTGGGATGCTCTCATTCGAGTCTTGAGGTATTTGAGATACACTCTAGACTGGGGAATACATTATACTAAATATCCTGCTGTACTTGAGGGATATTGTGATGCTAATTGGATTTCAGATACCAATGAAACTAAATCTACAAGTGGATATGTTTTTACATTAGCAGGTGGTGCTGTATCTTGGAAATCTACTAAGCAAACCTGTATTGCGAGATCCACTATGGAATCAGAGTTCATAGCATTGGATAAGGCAGGTGAAGAAGCTGAATGGTTAAGGAATTTTCTTTTGGATGTTCCTTTGTGGTCCAAACCACTTCCAGCTATCTATGTCCATTGTGACAGTCAAGCAGCTATTTCAAGAGCTCAAAATTCATCCTACAATGGAAAGTCTAGACATATTCGTATGAGGCACAATACTGTGCGTTAGCTGCTTAAGGATGGGGTTATAGCTATTGACTATGTGAAGTCAAGTGATAATATTGCTGACCCATTAACCAAAGGATTAGCTAGAGAGCTAGTTCAGAAAACATCGAGGGGGATGGGGCTAAAGCCTATTACAAATTAGATCACCTATAATGGAAACCCAACATTACGATTGGAGATCCCATGGATAAGGTTCAATGGGATAACAAAGTTATTTGAGTGATTTGTGGGGGTACTACATTGAATTTATTTCAAACCCCTCCCTATGATGAGTAGTACTAACTGTATTGATTAGAGGATGAGCAAATGCTCTTAATGCTTTCTATAGCTGATATTCAGTGGGATGTTTAAATACAGTGCATCCTTGATAGAAGCACCTATTTGAGTGTGGAAGTGGGGCCGCTTCCTATGAGAATTGAGGCTAATTCTCTAGAGCACTCAAAGAAACCGGGAAAGTTCACGGCCGAAATGAACACAACCGCGAGAACTCGATGATTGTTTTAGAAATCATGTGTGTGTTTTATTGTCTTAGTTTGCAAATCATAATTGTGGAGTTCAAGACATAGTTCACTCTACAGTTAGCAAGCTCGATAGAATATACAAAGCTAAGGTTCAAGTCGATAGACACCTAAGCCTGCGTGATTTCTACCGTACTCCAGAATATTATTTTTCTTTATCTTATTTCTTTCATGTGGGGGATTGTTATATATTTATACAATAAATATAATATGTGAAAGAAATAATTAATTAAGATAAAGTGCCCAACTGGTAAAAACGTGGAATTTGTGTGGGAGGTCTGGGGTTCGAGCCACGCCTCACGCATTATATTAAAAGTCTTTGATTAAAAGTCTTCTAATAAAATAATTATTATTTTTTAATTATTTTCGGAATTATTTAATGGGTCAACTAGCCAGTAAAATATGACTGTTTTAACTGCCCAGTTTTAATATCCCATTACCATGCCATTACATCTACAACTTAATGCTAGATCATGGGGAAGAAGTTACCTCTTTTGCCTATATAAACACACTTTGGGTATTAGAAAACTACAACAAAAAAACGAAATTGTCTCTTCATATATACAGTAAAAATATTATACTCAAATTATTTTTTCATATTTCTGGAGTACACTTGAGAGTTCTGAAAACCTTTTGTGATCGCTGCACAATTGGTTTATTTGATCGTTGTATCCTGGAGGTGATTGTCCACGGAGGTCGCAGCAGTTATCGACGGGCAATTTCGCTTTAGGACATCGTGCTGTCACGAGACTCGATCTATTGATAAGTTATTTCTGCACTTTATTATTATTTTATCCAACAAGATGATGACGAACAATGTTACAACCCAATTTTATATATATATATATGAGGGTTTTATATGCATTATATTTGAAGTGGATGACTTACTTATATGACATTGGAAGTTGAGGGACTTCATGTGCAAAATCTCCACCACTTTGACATTTTAAAACGCATTTCTCTCATTTCCTCACATCCTCATGCAGAGAACAACCAGAAATCGACCAAAGAAGAAGAAAGGAAAAGGGGAAAGAAAGGGAAGGAAAAAAAGAAAGGAAAAGAAGAAGGGAAAGAGAAGGAAAAAGGGTAAGAGTTGATTTCTTCAATCTTGTGTTTATTTACCTCATTTTTTTTAAGAGATAAGTGATTATTTATGTTGGATTTCTAGGGTTTTATCATGGTCCGAAAATTTCTAATGGAAGGAAAGGATTGTGATTTCTAGTTCAAGCTTCTTGTTTGGTTAGCTTCCATTTGATTTAAGGTAAGTTATACCATTTTTGGCAAACCCTAAAATTTTAAATTGGGTTCTTGAATGAAGATAATTTGTGAAAATGTTTGTGTTGGTAAATACTCACTTGAAAGAATGTATTGATGGAGCAAGATTAAAAGTTATGATGGAAGTATGATTTCAAGTTTTTTCCCTAGATGGAAGATGAATACTTATTCTATGGTTGTGATGGAAGTAATTTTGAGAAAGTGCAAACTAGTGAAGGAACTAGAAATGTAATTAGTTTCATTGGATTAAATGAATTATTTGGAAGATTTAGATAAGTATCGAGAAAATTTAGTTTAATTAATTCATTCGATATTAAAGGTTTCTTGGTTCGATAGTACTTAAATTGGTTATTCATATCGTATTTTAGGTGGTGACGAACATATTGGAAACGTTTAGCAGCCAGTGTAGCCTGTAGCTCGTACTTTGTGAGTGGAAAAGCTTATTTTTCAAAAATGAATAATTATTAAATTTATATCATATCATAAAGTTAATTATTTCATATACTTGATTTAATAGCATGATTTTTAGAAGCAAATGAGTTTTATAATAAGTTCTTTTAAGTTAAATTCAGATCATTGAAATTAGTTCTATAGCATGTTTTAATCATATTACATATTTCAGTATATTTACAGTTATTTTAAAAACCACCAGACAGTACCCAGGTGATTTTACCCGATTTGCACTGATGTGAATGTATTTCCATAGTGTATGATCAATTATTGTGATTTTACCCGCTCTACACTGATGTGAATGTGGTTCCACAGTATATGAACATATTATCAGAGGTCTTTGTGACTCACTCTCGTATACACATAGGCTTTGGACCGTGTAATAGGGGTGATTAGCCTTTGGAGTAGCTCTGCATACTTATGACCAGATTATGAGATTATCAGATTTGAATGACTTTACCTTGTACATTGAGATTATTCTGTACATGAGAAGGCTATTCATTGGGTACTTATTGGTGTGGCTCTTCAGTATATTATATTATGTAATGTCCCAAAAATAATAATTATTCTATATGTGATATATTTTCTATTTTGGAAGTTGGGGGACTAAATTATACATTTATTAAATTTAATTTTTTATTTGGGTCAAATATTTAAATATTGATAGAGTAATGAGAAAAATATCACTATTGTGTTCGTTAGATAGCTCGTAATTAGTTATGCATATTAGGCTCGAGAAAAAGTTAATTCGAATAAACGAGGCCCAAGTTATCGAGGTCGAAAGATATCGTCGTAAATTGTTAATTAATTACGTTAATGAGTTAGGAGGTGACACGTGTAGTGAGGTTGTGGTTAAATTATTAATTGGTTCTCTTTGTTAAATAAAGATTTTGTATAAAGAAATAATAATAAAAAAGACAATATGTAAGTCAACCACGTGTTTACATGATTGAAAAGGTATCAATTATTTCCTTTTTTTTTAAAATAATAATTTATTGTCTTGATTTTAGGAATTTAGTAATGATAGCAAGCTATCTTTGATAGATGAGAAAGGAAGAAACAATTGCTTGCGTAGATTACCAGAATTGTGATTTCTTTTAAGAGTAAAACATGGCATCTAATATATTTTAGGCCAATTTATCTTTTACAACCTTATATACCATGCAAATTTATTCATTTATCTACCTAAAAGAGGACAAGAAGAAGAAGAAGAAGAGTCATAGAAACGGATAGCAAGTAGAAAATAAATGTTGGGAACGTGGTTTCTTGTTTTATCTTCCAATTCTTTTCTATTAAACGAGGTAGGATTACGAAGTGCAAGTTATATTATTCTATTTAAATTATTTATTTTCTTATTGAGGAATATTATGCTAATGAAAGTTATGATATGATATGCTATGATATGAAATTTCCATCCGGTATCAAAGATATGATATATTATGAGCTCTTACCGATTTCTATAATATGACGGTATGATGTTTTGACGCATGATTTAAATATTTTATTCGAAATTGCACCATTAATTCGTGCCTATTGAGTATTCCCATATACTCACCCAATTGTTTCCTACATCGCAGATTAGATCGGATCGTTGGATGACGGGCGATCAGGTGCAATCGTAGTGCCAAGATTTCTGAAACTCAATAAAAATAATCCGGTGTAACGATGCATTTATTTTATTATTTCAATAATTCCTTAGTTTTGTCTCGTAAGAATTTTATTTACAATTTTAAGATATGTTCTATCGGATTATAAAATTTAAAACTATGATATGCACTTTATTATTCTTTTTGTTATGAATTTTTATCAATTAAATTGTGCCCTTAAATTTCTTTTATTTATATTGTTAAAGTTAGTAGTTTTAGTAGCGATTTGAAAATAAAAAATTTGGGTCATTACATATTATGTTTATTCAGTTGTAGATTTACATATTTTTAAATATCAGATGATAGTTCATTTCAGATTGTAGAATTCAGCTTATTCAGATACAAAAATACGATTTTAACTTATAGAAATGATAGCTTTACACAGATTTTTGTTGATACCAGATTACCTATACTTGACATATTTTACGGTTGGTTATTCCGAATAAAGATTAAGAATTTTATGATTTTAGCATATTTCAGTTCTAAATAGATGATCAGAATTTAGCACTTCTTAAAGTTGTAAGAAATTAAATCAGATTTTTCAATAAATATGTATAAATGGAAAAGCCCATGTAATTGTGATTTATCCACTCACTGAGTTACAAGATCATATCTTTTGTCATGTTTTTACTATTAGGAGGCCGCTGAATTTGAGATACTTGAAAAGCCTGTTGCAATCAAGAGCCTGGTTAACCACCATTTAGTCACAGGATCTTAATCATATCATCGTATGTAATGTATTTTGGGGACTCATATTATTAAACACTTGGTCTTATATTTTGTTGATGTACACTTAGTCGAAGGGTTGTAAAATTGATGTAATCACGCTTGTGGACATGATGTTAGGTAATAGAAGTACTCAGTCTAGTTTAGTCTCATGTTGTTTGCGTTGTGGTGGTATTGGTGGTTTCCAAAATATTTGGTGTAGGTGTTTGCATGAGTTTGGATGATTTTTCAGGTTGGTTTTGTCAAAATTTTATGGGAAACTCTGTCAAATTTTTTATAAAAACATTGTAGTCCTCGATTAGTCAATCAGTTATAAAATAGTCTATGTAGCCTTCGTGGTGGGTCCAGCATCTAGCTGAAATTCATTATCGGAGCACGTTACGTCGAGATCCACTAGGGTGACTCAAGATGGGGTTGTGTCAAACAAAGTATTAATTAATCTCTATATGCTTGTATGTGCTCATGAAACACATCATTTTGGGCAATTCGAATCGCGCACTCGTTCCCACAATAAAGAGTTCTAGTGAGCTGGGAAGTGTTTTATCAGAGAGTAGCCATTGAAGCCAAATTAGCCCGGAAAGAGTGTCAGCTAAAGCACACTACTCGACTTTAGTAGTCGTGCAGGCACACATATTGTTTCTTATTTTCTGAGAGATAAGAGATGAACATAGGAGAAAGTAATAGCCGGTGGTAAAATGACGATCAATAGGATCAGCAACCCAGTCAGTATCAACATAAGCCCGTAAATCAAGTAATGTGGATAAGGAAAAGTAAAGTCCATGGGACACGGTCCCTTTGACACAGTGAAAAATCAGAAGAACAGCAGCATAGGAATAGAGCGAGGAGCACTTATAAATCTACTAACAAGATGTACAACATAAGCAATGTCCAGGCGAGTAGATAGATGAGACTGCCAACCAGTTGAGGTAAAGAGTCGCATCCAGAGGAGGTTCGCCACCTATTGCAAGGAGCTTAACATTAGGCTCAAGAGGACTAATGACAGCCTTTCTATCCATGAGACCAACTCTGGAGAGGAGATCAGAAGCATATTTATACTTTCCAAAAGCTGTCGACATCACCAATAAATTACAAGACAACAGATAATAAAAAAATCGCTAACACCTTCGTCCCAACTAGATAAAAAAGGCCCCAG
>CM032630.1:21378092-21556553 GCA_019097785.1 Fraxinus excelsior
ACACTGGATATTTGTTGTTTATTTCTCACGTTTCTACTTTTCTTGTTAATCTGTGATTATAGTTTTATAACTATTATTCATGTTCTTGGACTTATCCTTCTTCTCCAATTAATCTGTTGTTTCCTTGTTGAAGCTGTTTGTTTGCTCAAATTGATGGCTTTGGGTTGCCATCACATATGATAACTGTTATATGATACTTAAGTTCTTAAATGATCTGTTGTTCGATGGTTTCACCTTTCGAAATTATATACTTAACGATGTTTAATCGACTGTTATTTTTTCTTTCTTGCTCCAATTATATTTTTGATCATATAATTAAAGAAATCCATTACTGTTTGCTGCTTCCTTTGGGTCCTCGTGTTAACATGACATTGCTGATGTTATTAAACAGTGGTTAAAGGATAGGCATAAGAAAGCTCTGTATGAGGCATTGGAGAAGATCAAAGCCGGTGGGTCATAATATCTGTCTTTTCCTCCCCTTTCCCCTCCTCCCCGAGCAAGAAATTTGCATTTGGTGTCTAATTTATTCTTTTCGGACCGTGACAGAGTTGATGATACTCGGTTTCATCTCGCTCATCCTTGTGTTCAGTCAATATTATATTGCTGAAATCTGCATACCTACTCGTGTTGCAAATACCATGTTGCCTTGTCCTTTAGAAGACGCAAAAGGCAAGGGGGATGGTGGTCGTAGACTTCTATGGTATGAGCGAAGGGTTTTGGCTGGTGGTAAAAAATCCAAGTGCAAGGAGGTAAACATGGTTTGCTTGTCGAATATAGTTCTGTTAATTAAATGAAATTGTTTCTTGTAAATTATTTTGATAACTCCAAACAAAAAAGAATATGATAAAAATAGAGTCAAGCTAGCTGAGTAAACCAGCATGCTAAAATTAATCTATTTTTGAATGCTAATGTTGGGAAGCCTTGTCTAACTGAGGAAATCATGTAGTGATTGCTTCAAAACTGGTCATAATATTGGGACCAAGTGAATATCAATATCACATTAAATAATTTCCATGAAATTTGAGATACAGGAAATATGATTATTTAAAATGATTCATTGACAAGTTTGACCCTCCAATAAGTTTAAGACAACACTATGCATTGTTCTTTTTTTGTTTTTTGTTTTTACATTTGGCTTAATCTCCCTAATCATTTACTTTTTGAGAGAACCTTGCAGGGCCAAGTATCGCTTATATCAGTTGATGGACTGCATCAGATACACATTCTTATATTCTTTCTAGCAGTTCTCCATGTAATTTACAGTGCTACGACAATGGCGCTCGGAAGACTGAAGGTAATTCAAAATGCAGTTATCAAATATGTGCTTATATATCTGATTGTCAATGCTATTTACAGAATAACGCTGTACTGTGATAAAGTAGAAAACAATATTTCCCAAAGATCAATTTAACCATCTTATTTTTTGAAATAGCATTTCTTAGTCTCAGCATAGATCCAGTGCAGGTTTTGAACAAGTTATAAGTCGAAGTTTCATATTTGATAACTATCTATTTTAATTAAGGATCCAAACGCCATACTGGTGCCCAAAAATGCGTTATCAGACTTGCAGATTTGAGCAATTGTAGAAGACTTAGTAACATTAGCCTTGGTGTCACGGGCTGCAGTTTTGTTTAAGTCCCGTGATCCTATCATTGTAAATAATTTATTTAAATAGATGGAAATTAGAAAATTTTAGTATGATTCTTCAGCCAAAAAACGTCTACTCCCGTCATTTGGATTTTTGTTCCGAAGTCTATTATAGGAGGTATTGGTCTTTCAAACATTTTCAAGCTTACTAGTGTTCGCCCTCTGCACTAGCCATTGTAATTTCCTGTTTTCGTTTATTGTAATGTTCAGTTTTTTAGCAATCAATAATCAAGTTTCTTTCAATGCATTTCAATTTCGTGTTGCAAGCTTTCTTTAAATTGTGATCAAATTTACTTTCGTCCCGAAACAACCGAGAGAAGGCGGAAGGTAATCTAGCGGAGCAGACTACTGCCGCACGGTGTCCCCTTTCTGTGCTAAGAAAAGGTTACCCGTGA
This sequence comes from Fraxinus excelsior, assembly GCA_019097785.1. Classification (NCBI taxonomy): domain Eukaryota; kingdom Viridiplantae; phylum Streptophyta; class Magnoliopsida; order Lamiales; family Oleaceae; genus Fraxinus; species Fraxinus excelsior. The sequence continues at coordinate 21,380,135 of CM032630.1, forward strand.
TAGTTGGTATCAGAGCTGCGGCTCAAGATCTCGATAAGAAAGCTATGAAAATTGATCCAAATTCCTCAAACACCACAGAGATGGTAGATGTTCAAAAGAGGAACACCAGACAGCATTTGGAGGCACTTAATGTGACAAACACTAGGTTGTGTTTTGCCATGGGGAACCTCGGAGAAAAGATCGAGGTGGCAGAGATGAAAATTCAAGAATTACGCATCCAACTTGATGAAAGCCAAGAGGCTTGCGCAGCTATGACTGAAGCTGTTGGTATCATACCTGATTTACAGGATGAGATGAGAGCGTTGAGAACTCAGTTGCTAGTTCTTCAATGCGCGGTTGGCAACGGAGAAGCCATCGCACATGAGTCGGTGCATAGACTCAGAATTTTAGAACCATGTACCTACGGAGGGGCATGCGATGCTAAATAAGTTAAGAACTTCTTGTTCGATATGGAACAATATTTTCTTGCGGCTTCGATCAAGGACGAAGGTGGAGATGCAAAGCTATGGTGGCGAATGAAGTATGTTGACATTCAGGCCAACAGGGTCCGAATAGATTCTTGGGATCTTCTTAAGGAAGCAATTAGATCTCAGCTCTTCCCAGAGAATGTGGAATATGAGGCACATCGGGCCTTACGAGAACTGAAACACACAAGCTCCATCACAGAGTATGTGAAAGCCTTCTCGGGGCATATGTTGAATATCCGGGATATGTCAGAGAAGGATAAGCTATTCACCTTCATGGAAGGATAGAAACCGTGGACACGCATGGAACTTTAGAGACAGAAGGTCACTGATTTAAGCACAGCTATGAGAGCTGCTGAATGTGTAAGTGACTATCAACCGGAATCGAGCGAGGATCGACCTTCGAGAAATAGTCAATCGATCGAAGGTGGAAGGAGACCTTTCAGACCCAGCTCGAACTCAAATGGGGGAGAGCGTTACTCTCAGAATAGGCCGCCAGAGTAACTCGCATGGAAATTATCAAAACAACCGTCAAGGAAACTATAACGGCAGTACCAGTAATGACTGAAATCATGGAAAGGCAAAGGATGGCAGATCTGATGTCGCTCCTAAATTGAAGCGCTTTCTATGTGAAGGACCTCATCGGGTTGCAGAGTGTCCTCAGAAACGGATGGTGAATACATACTGTCAACTAGCAATTGGGGGCTCGAGTTCAAAGCAAAATACCCCACAAGCTAGCTGTCGTGGTGACACCGACTCCGAAGGGAATGAGGATGTAATTGGTGCATTCTCGCATTGGTGCAATACATTATCACACCGAGCTACTTAAAGGGATAGAGTTCCCTTGAAAGAGTCGAAGATCGAAGAATCGAAGGCTCACACTTGTAAGGCTAAAGGCCTAATGTATATTAATGTGAGGATCAATGGAAAGCCAATCAGGGCTATGGTGGACACCGGTGCCACGCACAACTACCTCGCAAATTTCGAAGTAGAGCGACTCGGACTTGTTCTGGAAAGAGGTAAGGGGAAAGTCAAATCGATCAACTCCGCTGCTCAACCAATTGAGGGAATAACACAATCTGTGCCGATCAAAGTAGGTCCTTCGAAAGAAGGACAAATTTGTCGGTAGTTCAGATGGATGATTTTAAGCTGATTCTCGGATTGGAATATCTTCATATACAAAAACAGCAGTGTTGCTGCATTCTGACTCATTAATAATGATGGGTAGCAAACCATTCATTATTCCCACACAGGTTATGAAAACTGGCGAGAAAGGCGTCTCGGTCATGCAATATAGTAAAGGTTTCAAGATGAATGAACCCTCATTTTTGTGCTCTCTTCGAGTAGAGAAAATCGAAGAGACAACCGGCTCTACTTCAAAACGTATCTCCGGGTTTAAGGAGTTTGAAAACATCATGCCGGATGAATTACCAAGAAAATTGCCAATGAGGAGGGCAATTGATCATGGGATTGGACTTGTTCCGGGTGCTAAACCTCCCACCAAGGCACCATACCGTATGGCTCAGCCGGAGCTTGAAGAGCTTCGGAAACAAAAGGAAGAAGTGTTGGGAAGTGGGACTATCGTGGAGCGCACTTTCGCACTACCACAACATTCAAATTACTGGCCTCAAAGGCGGGACGACATTGCAGGTTATGAGAAGACTTGCCTTGTTCGTCAGCAAGATGTGGCAGATCATCAGAAACATACAGGCTCACTGGAGCCCCTTTCCATCCTGAATGAATCAGTCAAGAGTGGATCGACGAACTACATTAGTGGATTGCCAAGAGTTGGAGACTTTGGCACTATCATCATCGGAATGGACCGTTTATCTAAAGATTCAACTTTCAGTACAACGCCCAAGTATGTATCAGCCGAAGAGACAGTTCAACTCTTTTTCAAGCATATTGTCAAATATTGGGGACCGCCTATCATCAATGATCAAGATTCTCGATTTATTGGCATATTTTGGACCGAGTTGTTCAAACTTCTTGGTTCAATTTTGAGCATGAATTTTAGTATTCATCGAAGATTAGACGGACAGACAGAGCAGTTCAATTCTACGCTGGGAGACTATTTTCAGCACTTTACCTCTACTTCGCATGAAATTCGAGTGAAACTTTCGGATGTGGCTCAGATGTGTTTCAATGTTCAAAAGATCTCTTCTCCCAATGAGAGTCCTTTTGAAATTACTACTAGCCAACAACCATTACTCCTCCATACTGCAGATACCGATCAACAACAGTACAAAAAGTCTGTAGATTTGAAGCATCCAGTGCTTAAAGTGAAACGATCAGAAATGAAGGTTGTTGAAAAGATTCTTGGCTACCAAATTACTCGAGCTTCTAGGAAATATCTTCAAGAGTACTTGGTCAAATGGAGCGGATGCAACAGCTAGAAGAATACTCATTGGCTCCGAGGACATCGCCAAAACAAATGAGGGAGAATGTCACTGGTTGCAGCTTTGCTTAAACCCTGTGAACCTATCATTGTAAATATTTTATTTAAATAGATAGAAATAAGAAAATTTTAGTATGATTCTTCGGCCAAAAGACTTCTATTCCTGTCATTTGGATTTTTGTTCCGAAATCTATTATATGGGGTATTGGTCTTTCAAACATTTTCAAGCTTACTAGTGTTCGCCCCCTACACTAACCATTGTAATTTCCTGCTTTCGTCTATTGTAATGTTCAGCTTTTTAGCAATCAATGATCAAGTTTCTTTCAATGTATTTCAATTTCGTGTTGCAAGCTTTCTTTAAATTGTGATCAAATTTACTTTTGTCTCGAAACGATCGAGAGAATGCGGAAGGTAATCTAGTGGAGCAGACTACTGCCGTACGGTGTCCCCTTTCTGTGCTAAGAAAAGGTTACCCGTGAAACTTGTGTTATATATTTATACAATAAATATAATATGTGAAAGAAATAATTAATTAAGATAAAGTGCCCAACTGGTATAAAATGTGGAATTTGTATGGGAGGTCAGGGGTTCGAGCCTCGCCTCACGCACTATATTAAAAAGTCTTTGATTGGGCCTTGGGCTCTTGGGCTTTATTGATTCTAATAAAATAATTATTATTTTTAATTGTTTTCGGAATTGTTTAGTGGGTCAACTAGCCAGTAAAACATAATTATTTTAACTGTCCAGTATTTACAACTCATTACCATTGACCATTAAAACTGTAATTAAATACTGGATCATGGGGTATGCAGTTACCTCTATTTTCTGGCTATATAAACTCACTTTTGGACTTTAGAAAACCACCACAACAAAAACGAAATTGTCTTTTCATATATACAGTAAAATATTATACTCAAATTATTTTTTCATATTTCTGGAGTACACTTGAGAGTTCTGAAAACCTTTTGTGATTGTTGCACAATTGGTTTATTTGATCGTTGTATCCTGGAGGTGATTGTCCACGGAGGTCGCAGCAGTTATCGACGGACAATTTCGCTTTAGGACATCGTGTTGTCACGAGACTCGATCTGTTGATAAGTTTTTTCTGCACTTTACCATTATTTTATCCAACAATCTAAAGCGAATTATACGTTTTTAATGGCTGCAGTAGATATATCTGTTCCTAAGTATTCTGAAAAGCCTGAATTATTTGATGGAAAGAATTTTAAGAGATGGCAAATGAAATTGCGTTTTTATTTGACAACTCTTAAAGTTGTAGATGCTATTGAATCTGATAAACCTGTTTTTGCAATTGCTGATGAGCCTATGGATAATGAAACATCAAATTTAGCTATTTGGGAACGTAATGATTATATGTGCAGAAATTATATTCTGAATTGCTTGACATTGGATTTATATGAAGTTTACTGGTCGTGTAAATCTGCTAAAGAATTATGGAAGTCATTAGAAAGGAAATATGCTACTGAAGATGCTGGAACTAAGAAATTTGTTGTGGGAAAATTTCTAGAGTTTAAAATGGATGATATTAGAACGGTGGTAAGTCAATTTGAAGAATTACAGATTATAATTCATGAAATTATTACTGAGGGTTATAAAATATGTGAAGGTTTTCAAGTGTCTGCTATAATTGAAAAACTACCACATTCTTGGAAATAGTATAAAAACAGTTTGAAGCATAAAAGAAAAGAAATGTCATTAGAGGATTTGATTATCAGAATTAGGATTGAGGAGGACAATAGAATGACAGAACGTATGGAGAGACCAGACTTGGGTACAAAGGCCAATCTTATTGAAGGAGGTTCTGATAGTAAGAAAGCTGTTGAAAATTTTACCAAATGTCAGAATTTTAAAGGCAGATTCAAGGGGAAACCATTCATAGGAAAGAACAATCGGTCTAAGCCTCAATTTAAAAATAAAACTGTTGGTGATTGTTTTGTTTGTGGTAAACCAGGTCACTTTGCAAAGGATTGCCGAAATAGAAAAGGAAAAACTGTGAAGCATCAGGCACATATAGTAGAAGATGGGAATTTTTCTGCTATGGTGATAGAAGTTAATCTAGTAAGCAACATGACAGACTGGTGGGTAGATTCTGGAGCTACCAAACACATTTGCTGCACGAGAGGTGCATTTTCTTCATTCACTCCTAATAGTGATGGAGAATGTCTGTTCATGGGGAATGCTTCCTCCTCCAAAATCGAGGGGAAAGGAACTGTGACACTTAGATTTACTTCTGGAAATATCCTTAGTTTGAAGGATGTCCTTTATGTACCTGATATTAGGAAAAATCTAGTGTCTGGATCTATTTTAGTCAAAAAGGGATTTAAAATTGTATTTGAGAGTGGTCAAGTTGTAATGTCTAAGGGTGGTACTTTTGTTGGGAAAGGGTATGCAGATGAGGGTCTATTTAAATTAAATGTTTCTGTGATCAATAAAGCTTCTACTTCTTCTGTTTACTTGCTGGATTCTTATGATTTATGGCATGCTAGACTTGGACACGTTAACATGAATTCTATTAAAAAATTAATGAGATTGGGAAACATTCCTAAAATTGATAAGTTCCCAAATTCAAAATGTGAAACGTGTATTGAATCTAAGTATGCTAGAAAACCATTTCCACATGTTGATAGAACTACTTCAGTTTTAAGTTTAATACATTCTGATTTATGTGATTTAAAAGGATATGTTACTCGTGGTGGAAATAAATATTTTTTAACTTTCATTGACGATTACTCCCGTTATTGTTACATTTATCTTCTTAAGAGTAATGATGAAAGTTATTCAAAATTTATTTCATATAAAACTGAAGTAGAAAATCAGTTAGATAAAACTATTAAGATTTTAAGATCTGATAGGGGAGGAGAATATTCAGGTGAGCTTGATAAATTTTGTGTTGATAATGGTATTATTCATGAGACTACTCCACCATATTCTCCCCAATCTAATGGTGTAGCTGAAAGGAAAAATAGAACTCTAAAGGATATGGTCATTTCAATGCTAAACTCTTCTGGATTACCTTTTAACATGTGGGGGGAAGCACTTCTTACTGCATGTTATGTTCTTAACAGAATTCCTAGTAAGAAAAATGATAAATCCCCTTATGAATTGTGGAAAGGTAGAATACCTTCATATAAATATCTTAAAGTGTGGGGGTGTTTAGCTAAGGCATCTATTCCAGCACCTAAGAGAACTAAACTTGGTCCAAAAACTGTTGATTGTGTGTTCATAGGTTATGCTTTTCATAGTAATGCCTACAGATTTTTAGTAATTGACTCTAAAAATATTTTGATTGGAAAGAACACAATTTTTGAAACTAGAGATGCAGAATTTTTTGAAAATAGATTCCCTTTTAAAGAAAAATCTGCAGGACCAAGTAGCTCTCTTAGTGTCCCTCCTAGTGTTAGAGAAGAGCCTATTGAATTAGAAGAAGCTGAAGTTAGGAGAAGCAAAAGACCTAGGACTACTACTTCTTTTGGTCCTGACTTTCTAACATACTTAGTAGAGGATGATCCTATTACATTTGTTGAAGCTATATCTTCACAAGATTCTATATTTTGGAAGGAAGCTATAAATAGTGAATATGATTCCATTATGTCTAATAACACTTGGGAATTAGTAGACTTGCCTAGAGGATGTAAAACCATTGGGTGTAGATGGATTTTTAAGAAAAAATTGAAACCTGATGGTTCAATTGATAAATTTAAAGCAAGACTTGTAGCTAAAGGCTATAAACAAAAAGAAGGAGTTGACTTCTTTGATACATATTCACCTGTTACTAGAATTACCTCTATTAGGATGTTAGTTGCAATTGCTTCATTGTATAATCTTATTATACATCAAATGGATGTCAAGACTGCCTTTCTATATGGAGATTTAGAAGAAGAGATTTATATGGATCAACCTGAGGGATTTGTGGTAGAAGGCCTTGATGATAAAGTGTGTAGACTTAAAAAATCTCTTTATGGCCTTAAACAAGCCCCTAAGCAATGGCATGAGAAATTTGATACAGCTTTGACATCTAATGGTTATGTGATAAATGAAGCAGATAAATGTATATATAGCAAATTTGTGGGGGATAGTGGTGTTATAATTTGCTTATATGTGGATGATATGCTTATAATGGGAACTAGTTTAGATGTGATTAATAAGACTAAACAGTTTCTGAAAAAGCACTTCGAAATGAAAGATTTGGGTGTTGCTGATGTTATTCTAGGGATTAAAATAGTAACACATTCCGAAGGAATTACTTTAACCCAATCACATTATGTAGAAAAAGTGCTTAAGAAGTTTAAACAATATAATTGTATTCCCGCTAAAACACCTTATGATGCAAGTCATCATTTGAGAAAACATTCAGGTCCTAGTGTTTCTGCTTTAGAATATGCTAGAGTGATCGGCAGTCTCATGTATCTCATGAACTGTACCAGACCTGATATAGCATATGCTGTCGGTAGACTTAGCAGGTATACTAGTAATCCTAATAGTGAACATTGGGATGCTCTCATTCGAGTCTTGAGGTATTTGAGATACACTCTAGATTGGGGAATACATTATACTAAATATCCTGCTGTACTTGAGGGATATTGTGATGCTAATTGGATTTCAGATACCAATGAAACTAAATCTACAAGTGGATATGTTTTTACATTAGCAGGTGGTGCTGTATCTTGGAAATCTACTAAGCAAACCTGCATTGCGAGATCCACTATGGAATCAGAGTTCATAGCATTGGATAAGGCAGGTGAAGAGGCTGAATGGTTAAGGAATTTTCTTTTGGATGTTCCTTTGTGGTCCAAACCACTTCCAGCTATCTATGTCCATTGTGACAGTCAAGCAGCTATTTCAAGAGCTCAAAATTCATCCTACAATGGAAAGTCTAGACATATTCGTATGAGGCACAATACTGTGCGTCAGCTGCTTAAGGATGGGGTTATAGCTATTGACTATGTGAAGTCAAGTGATAATATTGCTGACCCATTAACCAAAGGATTAGCTAGAGAGCTAGTTCAGAAAACATCGAGGGGGATGGGGCTAAAGCCTATTACAAATTAGATCACCTATAATGGAAACCCAACATTACGATTGGAGATCCCATGGATAAGGTTCAATGGGATAACAAAGTTATTTGAGTGATTTGTGGGGGTACTACATTGAATTTATTTCAAACCCCTCCCTATGATGAGTAGTACTAACTGTATTGATTAGAGGATGAGCAAATGCTCTTAATGCTTTCTATAGCTGATATTCAGTGGGATGTTTAAATACAGTGCATCCTTGATAGAAGCACCTATTTGAGTGTGGAAGTGGGGTCGCTTCCTATGAGAATTGAGGCTATACTTCGAGCCTACCGAAACGGTGGAACGTTCACTGCGAATTGAACACAAGCCCCCTCCCCCCCGATCCCCCACCCCCCCCCTCCCCCCCCCAAACCCCCTAAAACCCCAAAAAAACCCCCCACCCCCCCGCCACCCTCTCACACCAGTTACACCCCCACCCCCCCCCCCAGCGATGAAACTCGATCGATAGTTTATACGGAAAAATCATGTGTGTGTTTTATTGTCTTAGTTTGCAAATCATAATTGTGGAGTTCAAGACATAGTTCACTCTACAGTTAGCAAGCTCGATAGAATATACAAAGCTAAGGTTCAAGTCGATAGACACCTAAGCCTGCGTGATTTTTACCGTACTCCAGAATATTATTTTTATCTATCTTATTTCTTTCATGTGGGGGATTGTTATATATTTATACAATAAATATAATATGTGAAAGAAATAATTAATTAAGATAAAGTGCCCAACTGGTATAAAATGTGGAATTTGTATGGGAGGTCAGGGGTTCGAGCCTCGCCTCACGCACTATATTAAAAAGTCTTTGATTGGGCCTTGGGCTCTTGGGCTTTATTGATTCTAATAAAATAATTATTATTTTTAATTGTTTTCGGAATTATTTAGTGGGTCAACCAGCCAGTAAAACATAATTATTTTAAATGTCCAGTATTTACAACCCATTACCATTGACCATTAAAACTGTAATTAAATACTGGATCATGGGGTATGCAGTTACCTCTATTTTCTGGCTATATAAACTCACTTCTGGACTTTAGAAAACCACCACAACAAAAACGAAATTGTCTTTTCATATATACAGTAAAATATTATACTCAAATTATTTTTTCATATTTCTGGAGTACACTTGAGAGTTCTGAAAACCTTTTGTGATTGCTGCACAATTGGTTTATTTGATCGTTGTATCCTGGAGGTGATTGTCCACGGAGGTCGCAGCAGTTATCGACGGGCAATTTCGCTTTAGGACATCGTGCTGTCACGAGACTCGATCTATTGATAAGTTATTTCTGCACTTTATTATTATTTTATCCAACAAGATGATGACGAACAATGTTACAACCCAATTTTATATATATATATATGAGGGTTTTATATGCATTATATTTGAAGTGGATGACTTACTTATATGACATTGGAAGTTGAGGGACTTCATGTGCAAAATCTCCACCACTTTGACATTTTAAAACGCATTTCTCTCATTTCCTCACATCCTCATGCAGAGAACAACCAGAAATCGACCAAAGAAGAAGAAAGGAAAAGGGGAAAGAAAGGGAAGGAAAAAAAGAAAGGAAAAGAAGAAGGGAAAGAGAAGGAAAAAGGGTAAGAGTTGATTTCTTCAATCTTGTGTTCATTTACCTCATTTTTTTTAAGAGATAAGTGATTATTTATGTTGGATTTCTAGGGTTTTATCATGGTCCGAAAATTTCTAATGGAAGGAAAGGATTGTGATTTCTAGTTCAAGCTTCTTGTTTGGTTAGCTTCCATTTGATTTAAGGTAAGTTATACCATTTTTGGCAAACCCTAAAATTTTAAATTGGGTTCTTGAATGAAGATAATTTGTGAAAATGTTTGTGTTGGTAAATACTCACTTGAAAGAATGTATTGATGGAGCAAGATTAAAAGTTATGATGGAAGTATGATTTCAAGTTTTTTCCCTAGATGGAAGATGAATACTTATTCTATGGTTGTGATGGAAGTAATTTTGAGAAAGTGCAAACTAGTGAAGGAACTAGAAATGTAATTAGTTTCATTGGATTAAATGAATTATTTGGAAGATTTAGATAAGTATCGAGAAAATTTAGTTTAATTAATTCATTCGATATTAAAGGTTTCTTGGTTCGATAGTACTTAAATTGGTTATTCATATCGTATTTTAGGTGGTGACGAACATATTGGAAACGTTTAGCAGCCAGTGTAGCCTGTAGCTCGTACTTTGTGAGTGGAAAAGCTTATTTTTCAAAAATGAATAATTATTAAATTTATATCATATCATAAAGTTAATTATTTCATATACTTGATTTAATAGCATGATTTTTAGAAGCAAATGGTTTTATAATAAGTTCTTTTAAGTTAAATTCAGATCATTGAAATTAGTTCTATAGCATGTTTTAATCATATTACATATTTCAGTATATTTACAGTTATTTTAAAAACCACCAGACAGTACCCAGGTGATTTTACCCGATTTGCACTGATGTGAATGTATTTCCATAGTGTATGATCAATTATTGTGATTTTACCCGCTCTACACTGATGTGAATGTGGTTCCACAGTATATGAACATATTATCAGAGGTCTTTGTGACTCACTCTCGTATACACATAGGCTTTGGACCGTGTAATAGGGGTAATTAGCCTTTGGAGCAGCTCTGCATACTTATGACCAGATTATGAGATTATCAGATTTGAATGACTTTACCTTGTACATTGAGATTATTCTGTACATGAGAAGGCTATTCATTGGGTACTTATTGGTGTGGCTCTTCAGTATATTATATTATGTAATGTCCCAAAAATAATAATTATTCTATATGTGATATATTTTCTATTTTGGAAGTTGGGGGACTAAATTATACATTTATTAAATTCAATTTTTTATTTGGGTCAAATATTTAAATATTGATAGAGTAATGAGAAAAATATCACTATTGTGTTCGTTAGATAGCTCGTAATTAGTTATGCATATTAGGCTCGAGAAAAAGTTAATTCGGATAAACGAGGCCCAAATTATCGAGGTCGAAAGATATCGTCTAAATTGTTAATTAATTACGTTAATGAGTTAGGAGGTGACACGTGTAGTGAGGTTGTGGTTAAATTATTAATTGGTTCTCTTTGTTAAATAAAGATCTTGTATAAAGAAATAATAATAAAAAAGACAATATGTAAGTCAACCACGTGTTTACATGATTGAAAAGGTATCAATTATTTCCTTTTTTTTTTAAAATAATAATTTATTGTCTTGATTTTAGGAATTTAGTAATGATAGCAAGCTATCTTTGATAGATGAGAAAGGAAGAAACAATTGCTTGCGTAGATTACCAGAATTGTGATTTCTTTTAAGAGTAAAACATGGCATCTAATATATTTTAGGCCAATTTATCTTTTACAACCTTATATACCATGCAAATTTATTCATTTATCTACCTAAAAGAGGACAAGAAGAAGAAGAAGAAGAGTCATAGAAACGGATAGCAAGTAGAAAATAAATGTTGGGAACGTGGTTTCTTGTTTTATCTTCCAATTCTTTTCTATTAAACGAGGTAGGATTACGAAGTGCAAGTTATATTATTCTATTTAAATTATTTATTTTCTTATTGAGGAATATTATGCTAATGAAAGTTATGATATGATATGCTATGATATGAAATTTCCATCCGGTATCAAAGATATGATATATTATGAGCTCTTACCAATTTCTATAATATGACGGTATGATGTTTTGATGCATGATTTAAATATTTTATTCGAAATTGCACCATTAATTCGTGCCTATTGAGTATTCCCATATACTCACCCAATTGTTTCCTACATCGCAGATTAGATCGGATCGTTGGATGACGGGCGATCAGGTGCAATCGTGGTGCCAAGATTTATGAAACTCAATAAAAATAATCCGGTGTAACGATGCATTTATTTTATTATTTCAATAATTCCTTAGTTTTGTCTCGTAAGAATTTTATTTACAATTTTAAGATATCTTCTATCGGATTATAAAATTTAAAACTATGATATGCACTTTATTATTCTTTTTGTTATGAATTTTTATCAATTAAATTGTGCCCTTAAATTTCTTTTATTTATATTGTTAAAGTTAGTAGTTTTAGTAGCGATTTGAAAATAAAAAATTTGGGTCATTACATATTATGTTTATTCAGTTGTAGATTTACATATTTTCAAATATCAGATGATAGTTCATTTCAGATTGTAGAATTCAGCTTATTCAGATACAAAAATACGATTTTAACTTATAGAAATGACAGCTTTACACAGATTTTTGTTGATACCAGATTACCTATACTTGACATATTTTACGGTTGGTTATTCCGAATAAAGATTAAGAATTTTATGATTTTAGCATATTTCAGTTCTAAATAGATGATCAGAATTTAGCACTTCTTAAAGTTGTAAGAAATTAAATCAGATTTTTCAATAAATATGTATAAATGGAAAAGCCCATGTAATTGTGATTTATTCACTCACTGAGTTACAAGCTCATATCTTTTGTCATGTTTTTACTATTAGGAGGCCGCTGAATTTGAGATACTTGAAAAGCCTGTTGCAATCAAGAGCCTGGTTAACCACCATTTAGTCACAGGATCTTAATCATATCATCGTATGTAATGTATTTTGGGGACTCATATTATTAAACACTTGGTCTTATATTTTGTTGATGTACACTTAGTCGAAGGGTTGTAAAATTGATGTAATCACGCTTGTGGACATGATGTTAGGTAATAGAAGTACTCAGTCTAGTTTAGTCTCATGTTGTTTGCGTTGTGGTGGTATTGGTGGTTTCCAAAATATTTGGTGTAGGTGTTTGCATGAGTTTGGATGATTTTTCAGGTTGGTTTTGTCAAAATTTTATGGGAAACTCTGTCAAATTTTTTATAAAAACATTGTAGTCCTCGATTAGTCAATCAGTTATAAAATAGTCTATGTAGCCTTCGTGGTGGGTCTAGCATCTAGCTGAAATTCATTATCGGAGCACGTTACGTCGAGATCCACTAGGGTGACTCAAGATGGGGTTGTGTCAAACAAAGTATTAATTAATCTCTATATGCTTGTATGTGCTCATGAAACACATCATTTTGGGCAATTCGAATCGCGCACTCGTTCCCACAATAAAGAGTTCTAGTGAGCTGGGAAGTGTTTTATCAGAGAGTAGCCATTGAAGCCAAATTAGCCCGGAAAGAGTGTCAGCTAAAGCACACTACTCGACTTTAGTAGTCGTGCAGGCACACATATTGTTTCTTATTTTCTGAGAGATAAGAGATGAACATAGGAGAAAGTAATAGCCGGTGGTAAAATGACGATCAATAGGATCAGCAACCCAGTCAGTATCAACATAAGCCCGTAAATCAAGTAATGTGGATAAGGAAAAGAAAAGTCCATGGGACACGGTCCCTTTGACACAGTGAAAAATCAGAAGAACAGCAGCATAGGAATAGAGCGAGGAGCACTTATAAATCTACTAAGATGTACAACATAAGCAATGTCCAGGCGAGTAGATAGATGAGACTGCCAACCAGTTGAGGTAAAGAGTCGCATCCAGAGGAGGTTCGCCACCTATTGCAAGGAGCTTAACATTAGGCTCAAGAGGACTAATGACAGCCTTTCTATCCATGAGACCAACTCTGGAGAGGAGATCAGAAGCATATTTATACTTTCCAAAAGCTGTCGACATCACCAATAAATTACAAGACAACAGATAATAAAAAAATCGCTAACACCTTCGTCCCAACTAGATAAAAAAGGCCCCAGCTCAGAAGGGAAAAGGAGGAAACCCCAAATTGGCAAATGAATAATTACCTTTCTGATTGCTTTTTGAGCTTTTAGTGATTCATGGTGGGAGCCTGAATCCACAACAAGGTTAAATAAGACACTGTGTAGTTCAATTCCATACAAAATGCTTAAGCTAAAGCCATACAGTAATTGAACCCTGGACATAAAGTATGAGAAGAAAAGGTGTAAGCAAAACTTACTTCACACTATTGGACATAAGTAATTTTTTAAAGTTGAATACCATTGTCAAACGCTTGAGGACAGTTTATCAAAAACCCATTTTCTAAAGTTGAATAACAATGCCTGGGCTGCTGGAGACTCTACTGGTCATCTTTCTCCATACTCGTTCCATCTCAGTTAATCTCTTGATTTATAAACTAAATTCTATGTCTTGTTCACAATACTTACACTGAAAATGGCTTTATAAACACTAAACATCATAAAACTTTTGCGACTGTTTAGGCCATCGAACACTACAGTTTTCCTAATTGATGTGAATCCAAAACCTAAGGGCATGAAACTCTTTTAGGGTTTCTAACCCAAATGGTTTCAAACTAAAATTTGAACCGCAAGTCAATCGAACAGATATACCAAATCCTTAATATGTAGTTCAGACATTTCATCAAAAACTTTACAGAATTTATAGATGTAGAACATTCAGATAAAAGGAACAGCATTATAACTGATGCGCGAGAGGTAAATGGCAAAGGAAGAAACCCACCACCGCTTTTTGCCATATTGCCACTATCGTTAAATCTCTAGTCTTCGGCAGGGGTGGACCCAGCACCTGGCCAGCCCCCGCGGCCGCCCGTGCTGGGTCCACCGGAATCTTGAAGAGCTGCTGGGAAAGAGCAGAGCAGTGAAGAAGAACGAAGGTAGCCGGCTTCAGATTTTTTTTTCTTTGCTGTTGCAGAACGAAGGCAGTGAAGATTGAAGAATGTGATCTTTGGGCCTTATTTTCAAACAATAAGGCCCAATTAATTGGGCCAATTACAACCCATACTCATAGCCCACACAAACAAAACCCAAATTGAGTTCCATTATCTCAAATTCTCAATCCCCAATTCCCAACCCCCAATTCCCAAATCGGCAATTTCAATTGAAGCCAAAGAACAAACCGGAGGCGGAGGAGTTGAGGGCGAACCGGCAAGGAGATCCACAGGTTGCTCCGGCGACGCGTGGTTGTGAGTGTCGGATTGTCGGTGACGGGCTGACGGATGTCGAGCGCTCGGTCCTGTGACTGTGAAGCCGGAGGCGACGAGGCGTCACTCATGAGCAGACTGAGCAGTGGCTAGTGGTGAGTTTCTGTTTCTCCCAGCCATTTTTTTTGTTCCTTTCCAATTCCTTGTGTTGTCTGTGGACTATAGTTGACTAATTGTGTTGTGAATTGTGATTCACTGATTCTTGTGAAATGTGATTATGTGAATCTTGTAAATTGTAATTCTTGAATTTCTTGTGAGTTGTAAGTTGTGAATCTTGTGATTTGTGGTTCAATTCAATGAAGTGAGTCATTGAACCTGTTAAATGTTATTATGTTAATATGCTTGCCTTGTTGGTTGTTGCCCACATATAATATAAATTATATAATTGATGTGAATTGTGAAGGAGTGAATCTGTGATATGAAGTAGTTAAACTGTTAGTATGTTAGTCATTGTAATTTATAATATGTTGGTAATTGGTAAAATGTAATAATCAAGATTTGGGAGGAGGCTAGGAATAGGCATTTCCTTTGCATCTTTTGATAGGGATAAATTGCTATGTCTTGCTCAGTTGTATCCTTTGAACTAATATAATGAAGAGTTTTTATTGTTTCGACATGAACTTGACAAGTTTATATATATATATATATATATATATATATATTGAATAATTTTTAATATTATATAATTAATAAATATAAAAAAATGACATTGCTTTTACGATCGTTGATGATCAACGTTGACTGGTCAACGTCCGCTCGAGCTGAGCTTAGATCCTGGGTCCGCCACTGGTCTTCGGGGTATCCTACTGTCACTCTTCCCAACGAAAGTAGTTATGAGTATACCTAATGATCTAAATCCAAGTCAAACCCTACTGTCACTCTTCCCAACGAAAGTAGTTATGAGTATACCTAATGATCCACACCCAAGTCAATAATATCACCAGACTCGACCTTAAAAGATTGTATTCTACCAATGGATGAGTCGCAAAGTAGTGCACCAGCAAGAATGGGATCACCGTCCAATACAAATCTATCATCAGTACCTAATGCTAAAGGTCAATGAAAATTTATATTCAAATTCGCGTTAATCTGTTTTCAGAATTCATCTTTTAAGATGGAACTAATTATCAGAGCTCAAAAGAAAATCTCAACATATGTAATGCTCAAGTCAACAGACAAATACAAGAAATCTCAAATCCAGACACCATATTTCGGGAATCGGGAACATACTAAAACGTAAAATCCCAAAACATTTAAATATGAAAATGATAATCCATACAAGGGCTTGAGATATTAAACTAGATTAAGATGGAATCGACCAAATCCCCAAAATCAGTAAGAATAAAGCTATTAAAAATTGATACACAAGAATTAAAAGCTTAACTACCCACCTAATGGCTTGACTAGAGAAGCCCAAATATCCAGAAAGATTTGTTGGAAAAAATGAGTATATAGGTGACTTTGTGATGATTTTTGAGTGGGACCCGTTTGACTATTTTGGAAAATCAAGATTGATTTGTGTTCTCCTCCGTGAGTACATCAAAATCATATATTTACTTGCCAAAATTGATGTTCGGGTTAATGAGAAATTGAAAATCAAAATGTGTCACTTAAAAGGAGTTTATGTTGGTGAGAAACTAAAAAATATGTTTGTCCCACATAGGAAATAGATGAAAACTAAAACCACTTTATAAAGGATTACATTTTAGAATGATGTAATCATGTGCAGTATATAGGCTCTCTCCACGTGCGCGTGCAGAAAGGAGCAAATCATGGACCAAAATGAGTTTCGGACCTCGAACTTGTGCGCGAACGCGACCTGCGTATATGAATATCGGACCGAAAGGAGTAAAATTGGCCCCTTAGGAGTGTCCACGTTTTGAATTATACTTCAAACACGTACGGTGAGGGGGCGAATCTATTTTAATGAAAATCAGGCAGTAGGCTCTGCTATGACTTAAGGGCCAAGTTCTGTGGTGGCTCAGACTATGGCTGATTGCCAAGTCATGTTGTGAGTCAAACAACTGGCCATATCGTTACTGTTTCGATTAATCATGGTGAAAAAAGGGAGAAATTCAATGGCTTGACTTTCAAGAGGTGGCAACAAAAAATGTTGTTTTATTTGACTACCTTGAATTTTGCGAGATTTTTTTTTACTGAAAGTGCTCCAAAACTCCAAGACGGTGAGGGAGATGTTCAAGCTGTCAGTGTGGTTGATGCGTGAAAACATTCGAATTTTTTGTGCCGAAACTACATCATGAACCGTTTAGCAGATTTACTATACAATGTACATAGTACTATGAAAATTGCTAAAGAGTTGTGGTAGTTATTGGACCGGAAATATAAGACTGGGGATGCCGAGGCAAAGAAGTTTATTATTGGCCGATTCTTGGATTACAATATGGTGGACTCCAAAACAGTAATCAGTCAAGTGCAAAAACTTCAAGTGATACTTTACGAAATTCATGCCGAATGGATGATATTGAGTGAAACTTTCCAAGTGGCTGCAATTATTGAAAAATTACCCTCGCATGGAAAGATTTCAAGTATTATCTAAAGCACAAATGAAAGGAAATGAACGTTGAATAATTGATTGTTAGACTTCGAATTAAAGAAGGCAACAAGAGTTCCGAGAAGAAGTGATTCAATCTTAGTGTTGCTAAAGATAATGTTGTGGAGCATGGTCAAAGCAGTGGGTCATCAGGTGGCAAAAGGACCAAGCTAGGACCTAAATGTAGAATTTCTAAAAGAAGTTTCAAGGAAAATGCTTCAATTGTGACAAAGTGAGCTATAAATCTTCGGAGTGCAGATTGTCAAAGAAGAAGAAAGAAGCAGACATGGTTGACTATATTGCACATGATGTGTGGGAGATGAATCTCACAACTATCATTTCTAAGGTGAATATGGTTAGTTCAAACCTGAAAGAGTGGTGGATTGACACCGGAGCTACGATGCATGTGTGTTCTGATAAAATTGAGAATTGAGAAAAGTTGTTTATGGAAAATTCAGCAACTTCTGAAATCAAGAGTCAAGGAAAGGTAGTTCTAAAGATAACTTCAGGAAAAGAGCTGACTTTTAACAATGTGCTGTATGTGCCGAAAATCCGTAAGAACCTAGTATCCGAGTCGCTTTTGAATAACCATGGTTTTCTTATTGTATTTGAGTTACAAAGTTATTTTGTCAAAAATCGGAATGTTTGTTTGAAAATATTATGTTTTCGATGGTATGTTTAAATTAAATGTAATCGTTATTAAGCCAAAAATGAATAAAGTAAACTCTTCTTCTTACTTACTTAAGTCTTCCAACTTGTGGTATGGTAGACTAGGACATGTTAACTATGATACTATACGTAAACTGCTTAACTTGAATTGCATACCCGCATTCTACATTGATTCCAAACATAAATACGAAACTTGTGTTGAGACAAAATTGACAATGTCATCATTTAAATCAATTGAACAAAATACAGAATCACTTAATTTAATTCACAGTGATATATGTGATTTAAAATTTGTGCAAACAAGAGGTGGCAACAAGTACTTCATTACTTTTATTGACGATAACACAAAATACTGTTATGTGTATTTGCTAAAAAGTAAAGATGAAGCGAAAAGAAATTTAATCTCTATAAGAATGAAGTTGAAAATTAACTTAACAAGAAAATTAAGGTGTTGAGAAGTGATAGAGGTGGTGAATATGAAACACCGTTGGCTAAATCTGTGCACAACACGAAATCATATATGAAACTACCGCACCTTATTCACCGCAACAAAATGGTGTTGCTGAAAGGAAAAATCGCACTTTAAAAGAAATGATGAATGCAATGCTAGTGATAGGAATGTAAAATGCATATTTTTCCCTCCTTATTTTATGCGTTCGTAAGTTTATTTTGTGCCAAAATATACTCATTATGCTCATATTTTGATTTAGGTGGCAATTTTATGCATATGATGTAATTTGGAAGAAACAAGTGAAAATGGACCAAAATGGAAGAAAGTGATAGTTCAGAGACTAAAGTACAAATATTCTAAACTTGTTTCTAATTTTGTGATGAAGATTCGAGAGTATTAGAGGTCAATTGGATGAAGAAAGGAGTCAAAGGGATGAAATATAACCAAAACATTATCACATATCAACTTTCTAGCTGAAAATGTTGCATCGGTTTTCAGTATCATATTGAGACCAGATTTTGATATAGGAAACGATCGAATTTGAATATAGTCTTTGAATAAAAGTTGTAGCCCTTTGAGTTATCTTTTCAACGCATATTGAATCGTCTCAATTGGATATCAGTGTTGAAAGATATGATCAAAATACTGAAAGCTATCCAACTGTGTAGGTCGGGCAACCGGTCGACCCTAAACTTCAACTACAGAAACCATTTTTTTTTTGCCGGACGGCCACCACATTTTCTACTGGGTGCCCGCCCAGGCCAAGTCGTGAATTTTTTTTCAGTTTCCTAATTTACATCAAAGTCTTATAGAAACAACATCTCTCTCGACTTTTGAACCCTAAAAACGTCCCAAAAAATCAGAGAACGCCTCCAACCTATTTTCTCTCTATTTTTCTTAGATCTATCATGTGTAACTAACTCTTGGTGCTTGATTAAAGGATACCGAAGCCTTGGAATATATTATAACTATGAGATCTACCTATTTTCATTGTTTAATTTATATTTTCAGTATTGAATATTCTTCTATGCATAATTTCATGATTGCCATGTTTGATTGCTAAGAGATCTATTAGTTTTTGATACATCGCAATCTATAGGTAAGTTAAACCTCAAATCCGTAATTGTTTGAATCATTTAACTTGTAAAACACTAGAATATTGATAATTTTCTTCGATATAGGTTATTGAATTTTAAGAAGAATGGTTAAATAGATTGAATGCAACTGCTGGTATTTGTATTATCTAGTTCATCGATTTCTCTATTGTTTAAAGTTGTTATTAAATTGAATCTTTAGCGCTAGTCTGAGATTATTTGTTAACTAGGTTTAATTAAAATGTTGGTTTCTGATTAACTAAAATTAAGGAAAAATATGAATTTATTCCAACGATGAATATTGTGAATGTGAATTGATTATTCTTTGAGAATTGATGAATGATTATAAATCTCCAATGGTGGAAGTTGACTTTGATCAAGACTCGTTTCATTGATTTAATACAACTTGTTAATTTACATTTTTATTTGTTATAAGATTGATTTCGTTATAAACAAAACCCCCCCAATCGTTATACGAAGCATAAATTTTTGAATTGTACACTCTTCGTGGATCGACCCTTACTTCCATTGCTATATTAGTTTTAGAGGTTTAAGGACTATTTTTGGGTGCCTATGACAATAGACCAAGTAGTAAGTTCTGGGTTGCCTCACAAAATGTGGGGGGAAGCTGTGTTGTCAGCAAATTACCTTTTAAATAAGATGCCTCGAAAGAAATTGGAAAAATGTCATTTATGAGTTATGGAAAGGAAGAAAGTCTTCCTATAAATACTTACGAGTGTGGGAGTGTCTTGCTAAAGTGGTTGTCCCAGCACCAAAAAAGGTAAAGATAGACCTAAAAACTATAGATTATATCTTCATTGCCTATGCACATAATAGTAGTGCTTATCGATTTCTTGTGCATGAATCTAAAATCCCAGAAATTCACAAAAACACGATAATGGAATTTAGAAATGTTTCGTTCTTTGAACATGTATTTTCATACAGGTCCAAAGAAGAAGCAAACTCTTCTAAACGGACATATGAGACTATGATTGAAAATAGTCAGGACCAAGAACTAGAAGAGAAGGTTGAGATTGAACCAAGACGTAGTAAAAGGAAAATGATAGAAAAATATTATGGTCCATATTTTCTAACCTATATGCTAGAAGGTGAACCTCAAAGCTATCAAGAAACCGTAAACTCCACAGAAGGACCTCAATGGAAAGATGCCATTAAAAGTGAGATAGATTTCATTTTGCAAAATCGTACATGGGAGCTAGTAGATCTTTCTCTAGGAAGTAAACCACTAAGTTACAGATGGATTTTCAAACGAAGAATGAAAGCAGATGGAACTATCGAAAAGTACAATGCCATATTAGTAATAAAAGGTTATAGAAAACGGGAATGCCTTGATTACTTTGACACATATTCTACAGTAACAAGAATAACATCTATTAGGATGATACTTGAGATTGCTGCCCTACGAAATCTTGAAGTACATCACATGGATGTTAAGATAGAATTTTTAAATGGAGATTTAGAGGAAAAATCTATATGGAACAACTTGAGGGGTTTTCATTTTCAGGGCAGGAAAATAAAGTCTATAAATTGGTGAAGTCATTATACGACTTGAAACAAGCACAAAAATAATAGCATGAAAAATCTGATAATGTCATGATAGAATATGGATTTAAAATCAACGAGTATGACAAATGTGTCTACATCAAAGACATTGAAATTGTTGTCATTTTATGTCTTTACATTGATGACATGCTTATTGTTGGTAGCAACGATAAGATGATTAAATCTACTAAAAAATGTTAAATTCAAGGTTTGACATGAAAGATGTTGGTAGCTAATGTCATACTTGGAAATAAAATTAACAGAACGTTAGATGAGCTCGTTCTAAACCAGTCATATTATGTGGAAAGAATTCTAGAAAAGTTCAATAAGGATGATATTGATATGGCTAGAACACCGATATATACAAGTCAATATCTTCCAAGAATAAAAGTGAAAATATTTCTCAAATAGAATACTCGAGAATTATTGGAAGTGATAAGTGCATTTTTACACACTTATTTCACTATCAAAACATGAAAAATTATTGATTAATATATTGGAATATAGCTTAATTCTATGTAATTTATGTTTTGCAGGACAAAGTGATGAATGTAGTTGAAATAAGGAGAAAACGGTGAAAAAAAGACCAAAAATAGAGGAAAACAAAAGTTCAGAGACTAAAGTGCAAATACTCTAAACTTGTTTCTAAACTTGTGATGAAAATTCAAGAGTGTTAGAGTTCAATTGGATGAAGAAATGAGTCAAATGGATGACATATAGCCAAGACATTATCACATATAAACTTTCAAGCTGAAACATTTTGCACCTGTTCTCAGCCTCATATTCAGATCCATTGTTGACCTAGAAAAGATCGAATTGGAAGTTGACATCTGAAATAAAATTGTATTTCTTTGAGTTAGATTTTCAACACATCTTGAATCACCTTAATCAGACATTGGTAGAGAAAGTTATGATCGAAATACTAAAATCTGTTCAGCGGAAAAATGTTATAACCATGCTGTCGCATGGTCATAAATCCATGCGGCCGCATGGAGCCTTCAACAAATTCAAGGGTAGAAATTCTTTGTTCCATGTGACCACATGAGTTTATACCTTGCGGTCACATAGGCCACTTCTGTGCTCAAATTTTCAAGTTTCATTATACAACTCAAACACTTATGGTAACTTATTTTGACAAGATTTCTCAACCCTAAAAGACCCCAAAATGTCCCAGAATGCCCAATTCTTCATTATTCATTATTCTTCTATTGATTTTGGCTTAAGAAACTCATGAAAAACTAAAATCTTGGTGAAACTAGGGAGGAACTCTTTCGAAATTAGTGATTTCACATATATTATTCACGTATTTTGGTATTTTCTTGTTAAACAACTTTAGAATTTATAGTTTCTTTCCATGAATTTGTAATGAGATTGATTTAACTTTTACTAAATTAATCATAGATTCAATCACGCTTTTTCTATCGAAGAATTGAGATATTTGTTGAATTATAATCTCATGAATGTTATGGTAGATTGTTTACTACTTTATGCTAGATGTATAAAGCCGCTCTTCTGACTTTATTCCAATACAAGTTGTGTTATATGAAAACTAGATTCTAGAGTTACAATTGAAATTAAATTGATTTAATAGTTTATTCCTCTCATCTTGAATTAATTTTGAGATTGACTTAGTATTTATTATATTGGTCAAAGAATTAGTCATGCTTTCTCTGTGAATTCATTGAAATAATTACCTAGGTTTTAATCTCAATTGTTTAAGTTTATTGGTGTGATTCTCTACTGCTCTATGCTTTAGTATATAGTCGATTTTGAATTTGATTTCGATTAACTAGGTGTGAACATTGCAATAGGAAGATTTACTATTAGGATCACATTAGAATTAAACTGGATTTAAATGATATATCTCCGATTAGAGTGCCGGGATGAAAGCATTTAATTGTGTTATAAAACTGAAATAATTAATGTGATTGATTTGATCCGATTGAAAGAATTCCGGCGCTTCACTACCTCAAATTATTGATTTTAATTTCACATTTCAAATATTGAAATTTACTACACAGTGAAGATAATAATTCATCCCTTTTGATCCTTTGAGAATTTTTCCATTTCGTCGTGGAAACGACACCTCAAAACTGCATTACAACTACCGAGTTATTCTTTGGGCGTAATTGAATTTTGGCACTGTTGCTAGGGAGACGGTACAAAATACACAAGGATTGATTGAAAAGGGTGACATTGTTCCTTTACTTTCGTTTTTAGTTAGTTTAATTTCCGTTATTTTATTTTTCTTATTTTCACTTATTTTCACTTGTGTTTCATGAGCAGGTATCGAGGAGAGCGAGGAAGATCTACCGACAGACTTGATTTAGAGTTTGAATCTCTTTTTAACTCTGCTTTTGATTCTGCATCTGTTAAAACTAACACTTCATCACATAATACCATGTCTGATAGTGAGCACGATGCACCTTTTAGGACTTTACATAATTATCTTCATCTCACACGTACATCCATACCATCATGCATTATTTTTCCACTTAATATGCCAAGTATGGACCTTAATCGGGAATGATTCAACTTGTTCCCACTTTTCATGGACTTGAAAATGAAAATCCATACGTGTATATTAGGGAATTTGAGGAGGTGGTCGCAACCTTCTACAATCAACATAGTATAGTGGATGTATTCAAACTTAAATTTTTCCCATTTTCACTTAAAGATAGAGCAAAAAGCTGAAAGTATTCATTGAGACCACGTCGATTGGAACATGAGGTGAAATGACTGAAACTTTCTTTAGCAAATACTTTTCTCATCATAAAACTAGTGCTTTGAAGAAACAAATTTTTCATTCACTCAAAAAGACAGTGAGACCTTATACCAAGCATGTGAGCGATACAAAGAGTTACATGCTCTTTGCCCTCATCATGATTATGAGAGCTGGCGAATAGTGACTTATTTTTATGAGGAACTAACATTTAGGGAGCGTCAATTTATTGAGATGACGTGTAACGATAAATTCTTACAAAAAGATCTTGATGAGGCTATAGAATACTTAGATGACCTAGTTGAAAAAGCTCACACCTGTACTGGTACCATTGCCATTGATAACACTAATAGGTCAGACCCGTAGAAAACATTTCTAGTGCAAACGTTTATCATCTTAGAGAATAAGATAGTCTTAAAACTAAGGAGAAGCCCTAACTAAAGAACTTGAAACCCGACGCACTAAGAACTTAAAGCCTACACCTACTATTGCTCGTGTTGAATCTTCTGGACCATGTTATGTGTGGTGGTGGAATCTATCATCCAACACATGAGTGTTTTGCTATAGTTGGGATGATGGGGGTTTTATGAGGAACATTGCAATGCCTTTGGCACATATAACAAGTTTTATGCTCCATTTTCTGATACCTATAATCATGGATGGCGGAATCATCCCAACTTCAGTTGGAAATCCAAAAACCAGCAACCTACCCAACCACCCAGAGTTTTTAACATACATTCGTACCAGCCCACAATTTCTAGGAACTCCTTAAAAGATACCCTACATGCATTCATAGAGGCACAAAGTACAACCAATAAAAAATTTAAGACTATAATTACCCAAATTGTTGACGAAAATAAGGAAATCAAAAATCATATGTCCAAATTAACTAGTGCCTTAGCTATGGTGGAACGGGGAAAATTTTCAGATTAATCTCAACCAAATCCTAAAGGACAACACATGACACAAACATCAGGTTCAAATGAAAACAATCTTAGGGAAGTAAATGCTATAACCACTTGATTAGGGAAAGTCATAGAACCAATTTCCAAACCTAGAGAAACTGTAAAAGTGTCTATTGAGTATGAAGAGAGTAACCCTAATGAGGAGGTAGTGAAAAATCTAGTGAGAATACCTTTCCCACAAGCTTTTAAGTTTACCTCAAAATCTGCTGGCCATCATAGTAAGATCTTAGAGCACCTAAAGCAAGTAAAAATTAATCTGCCGTTCTTGCATGTGATTTCACAAGTTTCTAAATATGCTAAAGTCCTTAAGGACTTATGCACTGTCAAAAGGAAGCACAATGTCAAGAAAATCGCTTTCTTGACTGAGCAAGCGAGCGCTGTGATTGCACAAAGGATCCTACCAAAGAATAAGGACCCTGGCTGTCCTACTGTGTCCTGTGTCATCGGGAATCATGAGTTTGGACAAACCCTTTTTGATTTAGGGGTTAGTGTCAATCTCATGCCTTATGCTATTTACTTATCGTTAGGTTTGGGTGATATGAAGCCTACATCTGTAGCTCTGCAATTAGCTGATAGGTTCACTATTAGACCTAGGGGAGTAGTTAAGGATGTCTTGGTTCAAATCGATAAATTTTACTACCTCGTTGATTTCTTGGTTTTGGATGTAAAAGCTCAGGTGAATGTTGATTCTAAAATTCCTATTATTCTTGGTAGACATTTCTTTGCTACTGCTAATGCTCTGATTAATTGTAGGTACGGTCTTATCAAAATTATCATTTGAAAATATGACTCTAGAAGTCAACTTTTTCCATATCACTAAGCCGTTAGAAGAGAATGACAAGTGTCATCAAAGTTACATGATTGA
This sequence comes from Fraxinus excelsior, assembly GCA_019097785.1. NCBI lineage: Eukaryota > Viridiplantae > Streptophyta > Magnoliopsida > Lamiales > Oleaceae > Fraxinus > Fraxinus excelsior. The sequence continues at coordinate 21,405,944 of CM032630.1, forward strand.
TGCACTCACTCAAGAGGCAGCTGATAATATATTTCTTGGACCAGCACAAGAAATTCTAGAACCGGATGGATTGGATGTCGCCATCAATAAACATCTTGAAAGGGAAGATCAAGAGTCATGTAATAGTTCTTATTTTACATTACTAGTTTCTAACGAGAGGACTTTACCTTTTGTGTTGCAGGCCATCACTCTTAACTTTAAGCTTTCCTCTAATCACCTCACGCATGTATTTGAAGGAGGCGGAGAAACATCATTGGTGATTAAGTCCAAGGAGCTTCATGCACTGCAAAGAAAATCGAAACCACGCATGCTGGATGCGGGTTGAAGGAGGAAACTTTGGGTCGAGCCAACGACAATAAACAAATGCGCTGCTTGGGAGGTAACCCAAGGAGAGTTCGTTCCTTTCTTTTGTTGTTTACTTTTGTATTTATATTCTAATTAATTTTTATCATTTTCTTTGCATTACCAGTCCATTGAGTACTTTCAAACTTCCTATCATTCAAGTTTATATTGATTCACTACATCATTTTTGTGATATCTCTTTATTTGAATTTCATGTTTATGCATTAAGGACAATACAAAATTTAGTTAAGTGAGGATCTGTTGGATTTTGATGTGATTTGCATAAGTATCATAGAGTTTCAATTAAATTTGAGGGTGAAACATTTGTCATTTTACTGCAATTTCAGCATGATTTTGTGTGCTAAGAAAAACAAAAAAAAATCGATTTTTTCAACTTTTACCTTTTAGCATTAGATTATAATTATAGTTTTGAGTGCTTGTGTGGGTTTAATAACTATGCTGGCTATGATGTGATTATTGGAATAAGTATCATATGTGAATGATGGAAATAGTGTGTTATCGAATTAGTCTAAACCTATTTATGTAAAACTTGACATTCTCTATGCACGTTACTCATGTTTGACATATTGAGTTAGTGATGCAGTTCATTATGTAGAGGATAATTGAACGTAGTATCTAAACCTAAGTAACCTCTAGTGTATTACTCCATAATCCAACTATAGGTTAGTTTAGTGATGATTGAACTGTTACAAGGGAACATTGAGATGAGTAGGGATCCCATGCGTGAAAATCTTATCTGGGTTGTCTAAAACCTAATGAGATGAAAACGAGGTAAAGGTTTTAAGTTAGATATTAGTTTTAAAAACTGGATGTCTAAACGAAAATGGGCATTGCACTAATCATTGAATACATAAAAGCATCTTTTCGAGCCTATATAACTCGGGTGATTAAGCCTATGAGGATGATTCAAAATCTGGTGCCCTATGGTCATTTGACTTGGGAGTCATCGGCCTAAAACTCGCTACATGGGTTACATGGAAAGCAAATGAAAAGATACTAAATTTCTTTTTGAAGAAAACATGAAAATGAAAAAAATAAATACTCAAATACATTGATTACGCCCTAGGCATCTAGTTGACAAAACTACACCTTTAATAAGAAGCAAGTAACTTAGTCTAGTCTTAAAGGTTAAATCAATCAAAAGTACATTAAAAATCTCGACTTGTTGAAGTGCAAACTTGTAAGAGTAAGGTTTATCCAAACTAAGAGAGTGTAAGAATGAAATTGAGTACATTCAACTTAGGATGCACCCCGAGAAAATTGAGTGAAAAACATAAGTTTGGGGGTATATATTTCTTGAGCGAGGAAATGATATATTTGACTATTATGGGTCACATGTTGAACCAATCACAACCTTAACATGTCAATATGAATTTTTACACACACACGTCAGGTTAAGCATGTAACATGTGAAGATTGATTTAATTATTGCACTATTGTAATTGTTTATTTGTTTGATTACCAAATTTCAAACCTAAGACACGGCATGTTGTTAGAACATGTTGCATGTAGAGGTGAATTATATTTTTGTTAAAGGATAAACAATAGTTCAAGTTTTGGGGAGTTTGATAAGTGTGTTTTTATACACTTATTTCACGGTCAAAACATGGGAAGTTGTTGATTAATATGTTGGAGTATAGCTTAATTCTATGTAATTTATGTTTTGCAGGACAAAATGATGAATGTAGCTAAAATAAGGAGAAACAAGTGAAAAATGACTAAAAATGGAGGAAAACAAAAGTTCAGGGACTAAAATGCAAATATTCTAAACTTGTGATGAAGATTCAAGAGTGTTAGAGTTCAATTGGATAAAAAATGAGTCAAATAGATGAAATATAGCCAAAACATTATCACATATAAACTCTCAAGCTGAAAAGTTTTGCACCGATTCTCAAGCTCATATTGAGATCCATTTTTGACATAGAAAAAGATCGAATTGGAAGTTTACATTCGAAGTAAAGTTGTAGCCCTTTAAGTTAGCTTTTCAACGTATCTTGAATCACCTCAATTGGATATTGGTAGAGAAAAGTATAACCAAAATACTAAAATCTGTTCGGCGGAAAAATGTTATAACCATGCGGTCGCATGGTTATAAATCCATGCGGTCGCATGGAAGCCTTCAGCGAATTCAAGGGTAGAAATTCTTTGTTCCATGCGACCACAGGGGTTTATACCTTGCGGTCGCATAGGCCATTTCTGTGCCTAAATTCTCAAGTTTCATTCTACAACTCAAACATTTACGGTAACTTATTTTGATAAGATTTCTCAACCCTAAAGGACTCCAAAACGTCCCAGAATGCCCAATTCTTCATTCTTCATCATTCTTTCATTAGTTTTGGCTCAAGAAACTCATGAAAAACTAAAACCTTGGCCAAGTTAGGGAGGAACTCTTTCGGAATTGGTGATCTCACATCTATTTTCACGTATTTTTGTATTTTCTTGTTGAACAACTCTAGAATTTATAATTTCTTTCCATGAATTTGTAATGAGATTTATTTAAATTTTATTAAATTAATTATAGATTCAGTCACGCTTTTTCTATCGATAAATTGAAATATTTGTTGAATTATAATCTCATGAATGTTATTAGTGGATCGTTTACTACTTTATGCTAGATGTATAAAGTCGTTCTTCTGACCTTATTCCAATACTAGTATGTGTAATTGTGTTATATGGAAACTAGATTCTAGAGTTACAATTGAAATTAAATTTGATTTAATGGTTTATTCTTCTCATCTTGAATTAATTTTGAGATTAGCTTAATATAGAATTAGTCATGATCTTTCTATGGATTGATTGAAATAATTACCTAGGTTTTAATCTCAATTGTTTAAGTTTATTAGTGTGATTCTCTACTACTTTATGATTTAGTATATAGTCGATTTTGAATCTGATTTCGATAAACCAGGTGTAAACATTGCAATAGGAAGATTGACCATTAGGATCACATTAGAATTAAACTGGGTTTAAACGATATATCTTCCGATTAGAGTGCCGGGATGAAAGTCTCTAATTGTGTTATAAAACTGGAATAATTGATGTGATTGATCCGATCCGATCCGATTGAGGGAATTCCGACGCTTCACTACTTCAAATTATTGATTTTAATTTCACATTTCAAACATTGAATTTCACTACACATTGAAGAGAATAATTCATGCATTTTGATCATTTGGGCATTTCCCATCTCCTTGTGGATACGACATCCCAAAGCTACACTATAACTACCGCGTCATTCTTTGGACGTAATCAGGAAGTCTGATGTACTTGATGTGTTGTACAAGACCAGATATAGCCTACACAGTCAGTAAACTGGGTAGATATACAAGTAATCTAGGAGATGATCACTGGAAAGGAATAGTAAGAGTACTGAGGTACTTGAGATTTACTCATAATTTTGGATTGCACTATAGCAGATATCGAGCGGTCATTGAAGGATATAGTGATCATAATTGGATATCTGATATAAAAGATTCAAAGTCCACTAGTGGATTTGTGTTCGCATTGGGAGGTGCATCCATATCCTGAAAATCCTCTAAATAAACTGTTATAGCAAGATCTACAATGGAATCTGAGTTTATAACTCTAGATAAATGTGGTGAAGAGGTTGAGTGGTTACACAACTTCTTAGAGGATATTCCTAAATGGTCAAAACATGTGCTAGCAATTTACTTATATTGTGACAGTCAATCAGTAATTTGAAGGGCATATAGTAACATGTATAATGGTAAGTCAAGACATATATGTCGTAGACATAATACCATAAGGCAACTACTCTCATTTGAAGTTATCACTATTGATTATGTAAAGTCAAAGAATAACATTGCAGATCCGCTAATCAAAGGGTTTAATAGAGAATTAGTTGGAAAATCGTCGAAAGGAATGAGACTTAAGCCATTGAATGGATAAGTTAATACAAAGAAAACCCAACCTAGTTGACTGGAGATCCCAATATCTATGTTCAAAGGGACAACCTAATTGTAAAGGCTTAATAGAATCAGTATGGGGGGATGTTACCTCCTGTCCATTCCTATGATGCAATAATGATGCCCGTAAAGATGAATGATAAGCAATATGCTTTTAATAATTCTTATGCGTCGAAATTCGAGCCAAGTAATGCAAATTACTTGTAATAAGAAATCACCTATATGAGAGAGAAGTGTGGCCTCTTCTAAGGGAATTGTGTGGGGCAAAATTTTTGTGAACTCTCACAAAACCAGACATATGTTCAAGGCCAAAACGAACATAATAATGAGCAATGAAATGTGTTAGGAAGAATTCTGTGTGAAGTATATCATCATTTACATAAATGGCAGAACAATTCAAAGACATCATGTCATTTGGTCAGCTAGTAAAGTAAATATGCTTTCATAAGGAAATTGTCAAATGGTTAATACCTACCAATTCTATGCAGGTTTCAATCGTTGAGCTTTATCATCATGTCTTTTGTTTCACATTTGTGTCTCTCCCAATTTTAATTCATGTGAGGGATTGTTGGAAAAAATGAGTATAAAGCTGCTTTTGGGATGATTTTTGAGTGGGACCCGTTTGGTTATTTTGAAAAATCAAGATTGATTTTTGTTCTCCTCCATGAGTACATCGAAATCATATATTTACTTGCCAAAATTGATACTCGGGTGAATGAGAAATTGAAATTCAAAGTGTGCCACTTAAAAATAGTTTATGTTGGTGGGAAACTAAAAAATATGTTTGTCTCATATAGGAAGTGAATGAAAACTAAAATCACTTTATAAAGGATTACACTTTAGAATGGTGTAATCATGTGTAGTATAGAGGCTCTCTCCACGTGGGCGCGCAGAGGGGTGCAAATCATAGATTGAAATGGGTTTCGAACCTCGAACTTGTGTGCGGGTGCAACCTGCGTACACGAATGTCGGACCTAAATGAGCAAAATTGGCCCCTTAGGAGTGTCCACGTTTTACTGCATTTTTATTTTTCAACTAACTTTTCACTTTCTGAAACTGTTGAACTCATGTGGTAATTGCCATGAAGTGAATAGCTAGTTACAATATTCAAGCCTTTATATATCTCGGTTTTTTCCAGTTTTCAACACACGAATTTCATCTGAAAATTCATTTGCATAAAGTTCGAGTTTGTTTTCATTTTCAATTTTTATTTTAGCCTTTGTGGTGATATTGTTCAGTCACTACCTCAGTTCGTCGGAGTAAAATCTGTGGTGCTCAGATTCTATTGTTCTGCCGTTGTATCCTGGAAAGCAGACGCTCAAACTATACCTCAAGCACGTACGGTGAGAGGACGAATTTGTTTTAAGGAAACTGTATGTAACACAAGCCTCGGGTTAATAGTCTATTACCGTTTAATTATTATTTTTTTTTGTTTGTTATTTCTTATATTTCTCACAAAATAAAAATTGAAAATTTTTCTCACCAATTATTAGCCTACAAACTAGTCAAATTTATTTCGTAGGCAAATATATATCTTGCCTGCCAAATCTTGTTGTCGAGAAAAAATATAGTATTTTGTGAGCACAAATCCTCCCACTATTGATACTTTTGAATCAAATATAGTCATACGTAACATTGTTTTTGTATGAAAAAGTAAACGTCGCCTACAAATCTCAATGTCTCCCCAAATTTTGTATGAAAGTATAAATTTCTTGTAAATGAAGACTATTTTCACAAATTAACTCTATAAGATTATTTTCAAGAAACTTTTTAAAAGAGAAATACTCTCTATTTTAAAGAGTTAAATCTTAGAATAATACTCAAAGAGACTCTTCAAATTAATATTTTAAAATAAAGAGTTGATTTATCTCTTCAAATTTGGAGAATTAAATTCATTCTTTATAATTAAATACATACAAAATATTTCAAATTTCAGTACTCCATAAATTGACCCAAGTAAATAATATATACAAAGAAAATGGGGGGAAATAATATAATAATTTTGTGAAAAGTTGGTGAAAATAAAAGTTATGAAAAAATAATAAATAAATATTGAGAGTAGTAAAATTGAGTATTAAAGATAAATAGGTTGTTGGAATATTTAAATATTTTTATTTTGAAAATTTATAAATGCTCTCTGAATTACAATATACATTTTTTTTTTTAAAAAAAATAGAGAATCCCTTGGTGGTGCTAGAAGAGCATCTCCAAGAAGCTCTTTATTTATTAAAAAAAAAATATTATATATATTATATAGAGTATCTTAAATTTAGAGATTTAAAATTTTTATACACATTTAATTTGATTTGAATAGTTTAAGAAGTAGAGTATTAAAATATGCAATCATTGTGCATTAAGAATAGATAGTGAATTTGACTCTCTAAATTTAAAGAGCCACCTCCATTTTCTATTTTAAAAAGAGAGTCTCATGTTATTTTTAGGCATCGACTCTCTAAAATAAAATGCATTTTATATTTAGAGAACATTTTGAAGGGTATTATTGTAATTTCAATATAGCTTGGATAAGAGGTGTTCATGTAGTATTTTTTTTTTTCTATTTAGTCACTTTCAGTATGCTAATGCGGGTCTCTACTCTACATGATGCAAAACGTCAGTGCGGACGGTGTTACATTAAATATTTAATATGCGATTTTGATGTTCACAATGACGTTTTTTCTTTAAACGGACCCGATCAATCAAAAATTCACACTTGTGCACAGTGACAGTTTATGAGAGCCAGCAAGGTATCATTTAAGCGATGTAGTGTCCCAATAGAAGATTTTCAGTTAATGAGCAATCTTATTCAAGATAGACACGTCCTTCGCTTTTATTTTTTTAAGCAAACTCTAACGCAATCAGCTCCATTATGTTGCTAACACTTGTAAGGTTGTAATTTTACGTCATTAACATTCGAGTTATCACTCAACTTGCCGACACCCTATCCGTTGGCACTTGAAAAAGATATATTGGGAACACGTCAATTAAATTTTATAAATTAGTTATTTGTTATGTTAAAATAGATATATTAATATATGCAAAGATGAATTGTGCATATAATAGATATATTGCATGTTTGATATTAAGTCCATGTTTGGTACACATTAGAATTTTTATTTTCGTTTTTCCACTCATTTTCAACCACATATTTTTTAATAAAATAATATTTTTCATTATATCAATAACTTTCCTTCTTTTCCAACCACACATTTTCTATTAATCTACTATTCTAGAATACATTTTTCCAAAATAATATGACTCAAACATACCCTAAGTTCATTGAGTTTTGTTAGTTTTTACTAGAGGTGTCAAGACGGACGGACTGACCAAACCCTTGAAAATTGGCCTGGATCAACTTGGGACCGCAGACCGACCCATGACCAGAGCAGGCGGTTCACGGGTCAAGGAGGTGTGACCCGCGGGTTTCGTGGGTTGCACCTTCACAAACCGCGGTTAACCGTGACCCGTGAAAAAAAATAAAAAAAATTAAATATTATAGTTAAGTAGGTGTCCATCTAATTGTGATATAATTAAATTATAAATTATAGTAAAAGTAGGTACCAACCTAATTGAGATGTACTTATATTATAAATATTTGATAATAGTAATTAGAAATGCACTTAATTGTTATTTGTTTAAGTTAAATTTAACTTTTCAAAGTTATAAATAATTCATGTAACATTAAATTTGAATTCTATGTAAACATTTCTTGGTATAAATATGAATTTATCATTTTGTTCAATTTTTAGTTTACATTTTTCTTTAAAAATGTTTTTGCTATAAATATGAAAAATTCTATATTTTTATAATTCGAAACAAACCGTAACCCGTGATCTACATAGGCTCAACCTGGATGGGTCAGCGGACGGGCCTGGGTTGTAATCCAAAATTGTGAGCCGACTTGTAATCGGCCTATAACCCGTAGCGGGCGGGCTTTTTTTCATATGGGCCGTTACTGGACTCATATGTTGGCAGACCGTTCGGCTCGGATAATCCGAATTGACACCTCTAATTTTTACTTTATTTTTTTATGCCCTTGAAAAGTCGAGACATGCTCCTCCTGTTAAAACTATCCCCGAGCCTCTTAGAAACTCCTATAGGACATGTTACATAGCCAATAGTGTTTGAGAAACGTCTATAAAATATCTTGTAGCGTCAAGAATTTAATAAACATTTGAAAGTTAGATAACGCGTTTTAAGAGTGTTCAAGGAGTATGCGGACACCACATGTATCTGACATATTTCGTAGTAAAGAGAGTAAGAATATTGCTCCTTGGATACGGTTGATGAAAGGGATGGAGGTCACATGGTGAGCCAAATAATGATTGGGGTTTTTTTTTTTTTTTTTTTTAAATTGTCCAATCAAGTATTGGCACGTGTCACTTCTTTCTGACCACCGATCATCATAGCAAGATTGAAGAGAGAGTAATCGAAGGTCACGAGTTCGAATCTCTATCAACAGTTCCTCGATCAAGCCCGTCGACTGAACTTGTCTAGTGCATTTTATATCTCCTGTGTGGTTTGCGAGCTCTGCACATGGAGTGAGTTTTACCCAGTGCGCACTCACGGGTAGCGGCCACGGGTTCTTACGTATAGCTGTAAATGGATCGGATCTGCCTATATTCAATCCGATCCGATAAGAAAATTATCCGATCCGATTCGATAATCTAATGGATATTTGATTGTATAATAAATTACAATAATAAATTTAATTAAGAAAAATATCGATATTTATTTACTTTAAATTAATAAACTAAAATTAAAAAAACCTATTGTTTTTATATTATTTTACATTTATGTGTATAGTTATTTATTCAATTTAACAATCGGTTTGATATTGATTCGACCCCAAGTCGATTTTTAAAACATTGGTTGAAATCATCATTTTTTTCTTTTTCAAATTTTCCAATTCTTAAACATGTTTAATAATTATAAAATTTTCAACTTTTTTATGTTTTGAATTTGATTACTTTTTTATTCTAAATTTATTTATTTTAGTGACAAATAATATGCCATAAAAATATTTTACCGACTCAATTATTTATAAAAAAATCAAATCGAATTGGTCTATATCCATATTTGATCCATTCAGTTAACGAATTATCGGATTAGGATCTTGATCGGGTTATTGGATTGCGACCCTAAATTCACCTCCCATTAATTTCGTCTTATTCGGATCAAAATTCAATCAATTGACAGTCATATTCTTACGTTAAAAAAAAAAAAAAAGATTTGAGGAGAGTAATTTCATGATCCATGGCTCTTATATAAACGTGGTAGCGGGACGTCCAAACTGCAACAGACTAACAATCTGCTATAGATTCTTGTTTCCTTTTCCGCTTGTTATTTGATTGTACTGTTGAAATGGCAGAATATGGAGAGAAATGCGTTGATCAAATGCGCCGGACTGATGAGTACGAAAACCCCGTTCACCAGGCCGCCGGAGGTATCACAGGTGAATATGGAACCACTGGAGGTGCCGTCGGTGAATTCGGCACCACCGGAAAATATGGAACTAAAGGCGGCGGGATTGGCGCTGACACCACTGACGGCGCTGGCCTAAGTGGAGAATATCAGGGGCAGCTCCGCCGCTCTGGGTCGAGCAGCTCCGTAAGCTCCACTTGCTTTTTTGTTGAATATTGTTAAGGCTATTAAGGGATGAATCTCATTTCATAAATATAAAATAATTATAAAACTTTTGATTAATACACTTGAGCACTTTTTGAGATAGAACTCTCAATCTTAATATAAATCGTCTCGTTTAAAATTATAAAATAAAAGTATACATTTTTATTTCTTTAAATTTGGCCTTTAATATGTCCCTCGAGTGCATAACAATTTCGATCTTTCAAAGATTTTAGTATTTATAAATGTTTTAATTATTGTAGTCTTCGGAGGATGATGGGGAAGGTGGAAGGAGAAAGAAGGGACTAAAGGACAAAATAGAAGACAAGTTCACCGGTAGCGGTAAGGAAGATCAGACTAACAATTTGGCTTCAACGAATATCACTCCTGCTTCTGCTGGTTATGAAGCTACCGGAGAATGCGACGAGGAGAAGAAGGGAATGATGGATAAGATCATGGATAAACTGCCCGGCCGCAATAATTAATTATATATATATATATATCCAAACAAATTAATAGTTCTTGAGTTAGTTCTTTCGAGACGAAGTGAGAGACCGACCATCACACAACTCTCTCGACTCGATGGAGCATCAATCAATATGTGTGTCATTTAGTACTCGTTTTCAGTCTTAAGTCACATAAAATGTTATCGCAATAAGCCATGGCCTTGTTCCTATGAACAAAGTATGTGCATGTGTGTGTATATTGTGATGGGGTTTGATGTGTGTATGTAATCTGTATTATTAAAAGTAATGCACAGTTTGTTTATAGAAAAGTAAATGTGTGTTTCGTTTACTAAGACCCCAATTTAAAAGAGAGATGTTTTACTCATAACACACTAATTTTGTCTACATCTATTGAGCATAGCATAAGATTCTAGGGCGAGAGATTGGAGCCTAACAGGATCCTACACGTTCTAAAACACCAAGTTAATCTTGCCCCTTTAATAATATTAAAATGGTAAGATAATCCAATTTTGTATAATTTGAATTTTAAATAAAAAAAAAATCAGATTACATTATTACAATTAATGGTCTAGACATCAATAAATAAATAAATAAAATAACTAATAGGACGGGTCAATTTAAATTTATTTGCCCATTTAAATTTGAGAAAATTACCTAGAAACCTACATTTAAAGATTAATTTTCATAAATAAGGGGAATTAGTTTTAAATTCTTAAATCATGTGTTAATTATTAATTTAATTAATATAGATTTATTATAAAATAAATACACACCCATCCCCAAATATCAATCCTACCCCGAGCACCCACAATCCCCAAATCACTTCTCTCCATCGTCTCGCTCCTTCTTCACTCTCATTAATTTTGCTGTCGAATTTTCTATTTTCTCAAAAATATATGAAAAGACCAGTACCATATCTATTTATGTCAATTGTTTAGGTGTAGAATTGATAATAGGACCACGATAAAACTTTAGGCGTATGCAAGAGTGCAAATGGTGCAAAGAATTACATTGTTATTCGTTCAGAAAAAAACTAAGACAATGGAAATGCGCTGAGTAATATCTTACTAAGTTGCGAATTCTAATAATTTCTTTGATTTTCTGTAAAAAAAAATATTAATATTCAATCCCAATTGAAATCTCTAGGAATTTATAGAGGGACGGATAGAGAATAATGTTGCATTTGTGAGATTATATTAGTAAGCATGCCCCCTCACCCACATGAGAACTAATAAAAACCCAATAATAGTTTCCTATATGTGCGCACAAGAAGTTTACTTTTTAATAATCATATGCACGGATAAGTAATGTCTTCTGAAGTTTTGTATATTAACTTACATGAAGAATACGATTTGCACTATGTAGTGTGTTTGCTATCATCCTCCTTATTACAAAAGGATATAAAATTAAGTATTTTATATCTTTTTATCTATCTAAAAATTTTCATGCTGATTTTTATAGTGCCAATAGCTTGACATGTGAAAGTTGCGTGGTAAAAATGTAATTCGGGTCATTGAAGGTAGTATTTATAGTCGTGAGTTTGAGTTGAAGGTGGTAGTGGTGGTGCATTAGAGGTGATGGTAGTTGTGACTAGTGGATGATTGTACCTCTGTTGGTCTTCAGTATGTTTATTGTGACTGATTGTGATCAAATTTGTGTCAATTGTGACCAATTTCTTGGTTACTTACCGTCAAGTTAAGATTAATCTAGTCTTGCAGTCTATTAACTGTGGCTTTTGTCTTGTATATAACTAGGTTCTATTTAATAGTGACTATTTGTGGGCAGGTCTGTGTAAGATGTTATGGTTTGTCACCATATCTGTGTAAGACGTTATCATTCTTTTTTTCTGGTTTTGGTTTGCAGAAATTTTTTGAGGTTTATTGTGAATAATCTATCTTATAGGATTTCATGCATTTAAATGTTAATTCATTTTTCTCTATGACTCAAATCTAATTAATTGAATGAACTTTTTTTGGATGTTTGCTTGCAATGATACTCTCTAATTTTTATGATTTGTCATTTAATGACATTCTAAATTGGCATAAATTTTCGGTTATACTATAGGAAAAAGATGTGTACCAAGGGGGTTTGCAATTTCTAAAGTTCTAACAATGCTATCGTGGTCTTTCATCAACACTAATAGGGAGCTACCTACGGTAAAATCATCAAGTGCCTCCAATTGTGAAACTGGAGGGTTATTGGCAGCAGGTTAAGCAAGCTTAAGATTTTGAGAGTAATGATTTTAACTATGGATGAATCAATTGTATTTAGAAATTTGTAAACAATTTCCGTCTCTACTTTATCTTCAATGGTGTTAAATTATTGCAATACTTCGTTTGTAATTGTAGTTATAATACTTCGGCTTCAATGTGTTGAGTTATTGCAATACTTCGTAGCATAATCCGTAGTTGTATGCCACCACATTTTGTTTATGTTTGATCGAAGTTGGTTTTCCTGATTCTTTTGATGGTGTTGCTCGTAAATTTGTGTTTATTGTGATCGGTTGTGATCGATTCTGTGTTAATTGTGATTGGTTGTGAACGGAGACACGACTTGTGTCTCCGTGCCGCACGGAGGTCGTGTCTCTGTGTTGCTTAATTGTGACTCGTTGTGACCAATTTTGTGTTAATTGTGATCGATTGTGACTGGTTGTTAACAAAGACACGCTCGTGTGACGACTGGTTGTTAACAAAGACACGCTCGTGTGACACAGAGACACACTCGTGTCTCCGTGCTTAATTGTGACTGGTTGTAATCAATTCTGTGTTAATTGTGACCGGTTGTGACCAATTCTGTGTTGGGGTTTGGCTTCATTTTTTAATAATTGAAATTTTTTTGAAATGTAAGGTAGGGTGGTGTAATTTTCAGATTTGAATTTCTGGAATTTTTTTTGTAGGGTGGCGTGTGTGGTGGGTGATGGTGGGTCCGGGTTGTTGTGATTTTCAGATTTGAATTTCTGAAATTTTTGTGTGTGGGTAGGTAGGTGAGGTAGAGTGAGGGTGGGTCCGGGGTTAGTGTGATTTTCATATTTGAATTTCTGAGAATTTTTTGGTGTGGGTAGGGTGGGGGTGAGGTAGAGGGTAGCTGTGTGGGGTGAGGTAGGATATATATATATATATATATATATATATATATATATATATATATATATATATATATATAATTGGAATTAACACATGAATTTTGAAATAATTTAACAAGTTTGTTAGTTTTGAAATATAATTTTAATATGTAAGATTTATGTATTGTTCCCTTTAAATTTACTAACAAAATCTAACGGCCTAACCCACAATAAAAACCCATCCTACACTAAATGGCCTATCCTACTTTTAAAACTCAATAAATCAAAAGTGTGTGATTACAAAGTTGTTATGATTTTATCTATTTACGAATGATCCATAAAAAAATTGACTAGCGGTGCACAAAAAATCACGAAGTGCTTAAGAAATTTTCAACGTTGGAGAGGAGAAACATTATCAAACCTAAGTCCAAGTTAAACATCAAGAAGATCAAAATCTTCTTCAAATTAAGTAAACTCAAGTCAAATAAGTGACGTTCTCAACAAATCAAGTTTTCAACAAATCTTAAAGTCCATAATTCAAGTCACGTGACCCCTTATTTTCAAACATTTAGATTATTAATCAGAAGATCTTGAAGTTCTACATATCCAAGGAGATCAACATCCACTTGTACTTATCAAAAATATAATTTTTGTATTTTAATACACGAAAATTGTTGTACAATTTTCTTGGCATGCATCAGACTCACTACATTAACAATGGTAAGTGAAAAGCAAAAACAAAAAAACTGACTTTCTTGAAGAGACACTGAACACTTCCATGCGACTAGAGCCCAAATAAAAACTTGGAAAACCAAAATGATCTCAGCCCTGAGGAAAATCTCCAAGAAAGGAAAATGAAAATTGCTTTCAAGAAGTCGGGCTCTCGTGAGACAGAAAAGACCAAGACTTTGGCAAACAATTCTCATTCTTGTTCCATCTCCAATGGGAGATCCATGTTTGGATCCTCTCATGCCACTCGTCCACAAAGGTTATGAGGCCATACTTCATCTGAAGAATCAATCGAGCAAGTGATCACATAAGCGACATTAGGCTCTGATGACCAAATCTAATAAATAGCTTTAGCCATTGAAAAGTTAACAAAGTCACCAGATGATAAAGATGTATAGATTGATGTACTCAGCACAGACTAGAGTTGCAAAATTCGTTGGTGGAAGTAAATCAAGAAAATGCATGGTGCTAAAAAACTGAAGATCCAGAAGTTCAAGATCACCAAGAAAAAAACAAGATATGCATGATCAGACGGTTGTGAAATTGTGTTGTGCGCAACACTTACTTTCTATTGGCTTTCTATCCGTCCAACAACTTCAACATATAATTGCAGACATCACTTGTGTCGAGTATGGTGGTTCACCACAATTTTCATTGGTTTATGCGAAACCTTACAGTCGTCAATAGATGAAATGAGGATGCCGCTTGGCTACCAACCTCTGAAATTCCAGTGTTTTGATGAGAAGAGTAACTTGCTCAATTGGTACCATGATTCAAATTAGGTCTCTCATATGATGGAGGTTTTGTATTCAAATTCTGGGGGACGCATCAGAAAGCCCTCAGGATAAAATGGGCTCATGCTCTCCCAAGCGGATGTACGTACGATATGATAACAGCTCCGGTGCAAGGTCAGGTCGTTACACACTATATGAGGTTAGCTATTCAGTTAATTATAACTTGCTTGCCAGCTTATTCTTTTTTATTCATGACATCCTGTCAAATTTTATTTTTAGTCAATTTTTGTAACTGCAAAAAATAGATATCTTACTACACCTAACTTTAAATTTCTGGAAACATAAATCTTGTTTCCCTAAATTTACTCATCTGTACAAAATGTGAAATACTTATGACATTATTTTTAAACACGTTAGCTTTCATCGTTAACACTAAATATATCTCCATTTCTTTTTGTAACATTTTATTTTGTGGAAGATATTCTCTTTCTCACACAACCACATTGTTGCTTCAATATTGAGATGTTTGATACCCGTACAAATTTTATTTTATGTTTTTTCCTTAATGCTATAGAGTATTTTCCAATCCATTATCAATACTCAATTTGTCATTATTATCAAAACTGCTTTTTCTTTGTTAGATTGAGCTTTCATTTTTTTGCTTATTATTAGTATTGTCCTCGTTATTGCTACTTAGTCAGAGAAGTCAAATGTAGTTTTATTTGCTTACTCAATTATCTACATGTCTCAAGTGATCCATCAAGCTATATGCTGAAGATATGGACTAAGTTTTTATACTAAATTAGCCCTTTTTTCAAGTTCTATTCTTCATTATATTCTCCCAGTATCTTACCCAATTAGTGAGGTAACAATCAAAATTCATGATCATTTCAAATTTTTGCTCAGTTGAGCCATTCCAGAATCTTTTTGCATTTTCAGTGTTAATATATCCTATTTGGTTCCAAAAATAAATTATGCTTAACTCAGGTTCGATTGTTCTGATTGTACTCCCGTGTTCATGATGATATATTATAAACTTATTAAACACTACATATATGTTCTTCATGGTGTATGTTACATGTAATCCTTAGCAATTTGGTATTAGCTTTAAAATTTGAGTTTCATCATGCTAAAATTTGACTGAAGTATGACCTTTTGGATTGTACATTTAGGTTCCACTCTTCTTATTATACTCTTTATCATTTCATCATTTATATCATGGCTAAAAATTTCTGTTACTGTCAAAATAAATTCTAAATTCTTATGTAAAATAAATCTTCTCAAAATTAGTGACTACTATCAGTATTTCCATACTAATAAGTATGAAGTTTCATTACCATAGCAGGCTTATTATTTACGAATTTAGATCAACATGATTAGAACTATGTTAATTTATAACTTTTACTTGTTATCTGATCAACACTGTTGTTGAGTTCGAAATGATCTAAAAATGACAGCTATTAAATATGAGAATATATTCTCTTGTATGTTATATAACATCGTCAAGTTGTATATTTCATCTGTTGTGACCAAATATTTTCTAGAACCTATTAAATTTCAAAGTTCATTTCTATCTTTAGATTAGAAGAAATGGAAGTTGTACAACATATGATTTGCTGTAATTTTACTATATTGTAACTGAAGAAAAAAAATCTAATTCTGCCATTACCATACTTGATGAGCTACTTTGATTGCACATTATTCAAACTCATACCTAAATCCACTAACTCTTATTCGTCTTTCCAGAATTGCAGGTACTACTTGCTAAAAAAAAATGACAACCATACTTTTTGTACATAAATCTATTAACTCTAAATTGTACAATCCCTCTGCTACATGCAGAGATATTTTTATCTCATAATCAAACATAGTACTTTACATCTGTATACATTTTGCACCTTCCAAAACATCGATTATATTTATGTCTTATGCAATCTCCTTCTCTTAACTACTACTCCTCTGTTTGAATTCCCTGAGTTCTTTTCTAAAGGTAATAAGATTTTTGTTTACAAAAAAATTCCTTTCTCTATATTCTATAATTCTATCTTCATGTATTTCATAGTTCGTGATTTTAATTTCATGATAACTGTATTTCCTTCTTCAATTCATGCAAGAAAATGAATGAAAACTACAAAGTCATCCCAAATATCTGTCTAGGCCAAAGTGATTGGACTGCCAAAGTTATTGTAGCCGAAAAGAGTTTACCAAAAACAGCCAAGAATAGTTCTACCAGATACTTGAAAATGACATTAATAGACACAGAGGTATGTTCTTCACTTAGAAACATTTAATCTCTTATATATTTGACCACAGTTGCTAAACCTTTAAAAAACACAGTTGTATTTCTTTAATATAGATTACACAAGAAGAAATTTACCCAAAACCTAAATTTTTCACTTCCAACTAAAATTGTATATTTTTTATCTGATGATATGATCATACTCGCCAACGATCAGAAATAGCCTATCAGGAGGATTCTTGGTTGTCTGGAGCATTATGAGGGATTTTTGGTCAGTTGGTCAATAGGGACAAGAGTGGAATCATACTACCCAAACGGGCATCTATTAGTCAGATCAGACGATTAGAGATTTTGACTGATTTTCGACACCAGAAACAACCTATCACTTATCTGGGAGTCCCCTTATTTAAGGAGACCAAGATGAGCTTCATTTATGATGACGTTATCCAAAAGTTTAGGGGTAGGATCTCAGGTTGGGTTTTTTACACTTATTCGAGGCTTAAAACTATAGATTTTATTGTTCTTTTTGAAAAAATACAACCGAAATTGTGTTATATTGCATCTTGTAGGTAAAACTCAATGTTTGATGAAAAATTGAAGAAAAGAAGCAAAATGTGACGAAAATGGAAAAAATGGTAAAGTACAAGGATCAAAGTCTACACTTTAAAAGTTAAAGGATTAAATTGCATTAATTCAAAAGAATGAATGACATGGAGGAACACAATTTAATTGGGCCTTGAATTTCTAAATAGGCCAAACCTCCTAGGGTGTATTAACATGCATATATATATATATATATATATATATATATATATATATATATATATATATATATGTATACATATATATATATAGATATATGTATACATATACATATATATGTATACATATATATATATACACATATATGTATATATATATATACAGACAGACAGCAGAAAAACGTGTGGCAGCCGGGCGAAAATTGAGAGGAAAGCATATTATTGTGGCTGATCTATTCTATCATTTATATACAAATTGAGAGGAACATTAGTGGGCTAAATTGAAGGGATTAAACACAGGCTGAATAGTGGTCAGAGGAGGAGATATACAGAAAAAGCAGACTGAAATTAAAGAAATCTTATGCATATAGTTGGGCGGCAAATCCAGCTGGAAGAAAGAAATATTAATGCTATTAGTGCTACTTGTGCTGAAAATTAGTGCTGAATTGGGCTGCTAAGATTATATATAATAGAGGCTGCTGAAATTAAAGAAATCATACGCATATAGTTGGGCGGCAAATCCAGCTAAAAGAGAGAAATATTAGTGCTGAATTAGTGCTACTTGTGCTGAAAATTATTGCTAAATTGGGCTGCTAATATTATATATACACAGAGGTTGCTGAATATAAATAGTATACACACACTGGAGGCCGTAGAAGATTGAAGAAAAGACTGTCACGGCCACGGCAAATTGGAAATTAATCACCTTCATCAAATTTATAGGTGATGTCATTCCACTTCTATGTGTTTAATCTCGTTAATATGCTAGGCTAAATTCCCTTGTATTGGATGGATGATGAAACTATTTGATTTTTAGTATTTAATTCGAGACTGTGTTTTTAGTTTAATTCTTGCGTTGTGATTTCATAAACATGTATGAGTTTATTGTTTTAATGCTTGCGCACCATTAGTACAATTAGTTGCTTATTCGTAGTGTTGGAAAACTCACGGTAGGTAGAACACTGTTTATGGAACACACGGGCAATAAATATTAGGAATAATGTTTATGGCGTGTGCGATCATGTATGATAATCCTATATGTGAATGCATGTTTGTCATATGAATTCGGACTAGGAATAGGATCGTCTCGTGGCAATCATAGGTTTATTATATCTTGGGAAAGAATAGTAAATAAAAGTGGAATTATCGATCGTCACAATTGCATGAATTAAATTAATTATCACTGGTCGAGAATTGAAACTAAGAATTGATTAGTGGAGTCGGAAATCCAATACACTCTCCCACATTTGACTTAAAACCATTTTTTATTGCTTTCGTAGTTATAGAACGGAGTTAAATACAAATCGACCATCTTTTATTACTTTTGCAAATTTAGATATATCAAATACACTAAAATTGAGCTTTATTCCCTGTGGGACGATAACTCACTCATCACGATTATTACTTGTACAACGAACTCGTACGCTTGCGAGATTTTCACGAACATTGGGCTTCAAGACTTTTATCATATGGGGGTTACTTTGCTGAGGTTAGTGATCTCTTCCATACCATTATACCTTCTTTAGATCATATAGCCCCCTAAGGTTATCCTGAAGAAACTTGAGAGTATCTTTGTGTGATTCCTGTAGAATTCCAAAGAACATGCACGATGTTTACACCGCGGAGCTTGAAGGAGATTGGCTTTTCTACTGATGAGGATGGTCTAGGCTTTAGGAAATTACATGATGTAGTGGACACCTTCTCCATGAAGCTCTAGTGGTTGTTCCGTTCTCAGAGATCTCTTTAGGACCAGTTCTTACGGGGCAATTATTGTATGAGGACACATCATTTTTTTTGTAGTAGTTCCCTACTCAGCTCTTCCTATCTAGAAGAGGCTGAAATTAGTTGGGCCCTGGATAGAGGCACATATTGCATGGCACCTTGGAGTAGGTCAGATTTTATTTTGACATGATTGCTGGATGGTTGAGACCACATTAGCATCCCTATTTCCACACAGATAGGACACATCTGCAAGGGTGGAAGATTTATATGATGATACTGTGTGAGATATTGGACATTTATTACATGTTCTCCCTCTTCTTATGGAGAAATAGATATGGGCTATACCTTTATGTGTAGATGCCCTGGATCAAATTTTTTGGCAGAATACATCGGATGGTAGCTTCGTTACCAAGTCAGCATGGCAGCTCTACGTATGGGATGCCAGTATTAGTATTTGTATCGATTACTATGGAGCTCCATCTTTCTCGTCATTTTTCATTTTTCTATTGGAGACTATGACATGGCCTTATTCTAGTAGATCTGGTTATTCAAGGGAGGATTAGATGTCAGTTGTCTTCTCGCTGCCATTGTTGTTTCGACATCGAGACTATCAGTTATATTTTTACTAGCAGTAGCATCTCCAATCAAGTATGACAGCATTTTGAGGACATTTTCCGATACCTATGAGTTCAGGAAATGGAGTCAGACAGAGATTCCATAAATGGAGGTATTCTGGACAGTATGTTTGTTGCGGACACATTCGCATTATCATTCTTCTACTGATATTTTGATATTTATGAACCACAACAAACAATGTCAAGCATAAGGAGATTCCCATGGTAGCCTTATCATTTATAGGGTCTATCGCATGATCTTTTTTTTTTTTTTTTCATATGGGAGGAACGTTCCAAGCGGTGCATTGGCAAGGGGATTTAACACTTGCACTCATATTTGGTATTTTTATGGACCTCCTTCTCCCATCTCCTCTATTATGGTTTGGTGGAGCACTCTATCAGTCGGATCCGTCAAGATCAATATTTATGGATGCGTTAAGGATGGTTATGCGAGTGGGAGAGACATCATCAGAGATCACACAGGACACTATATCAGGGCCTTCTCGACTTTGTATGGACTATACACGATATTAGAGGCAAAGCTCCGGGCTATTTTTGATGGGATTTTACTAGCTTAAGGACTGGGTTATTCAACGATTTAGGTTAAGTCAGATTCTACAGTGGCTATTCACTTTATCAATAGAGAAGGAGGACCATGGGCTATTGAGGGCATACTTAGACGTATCATAGACATTAGATCGTTCAACAAAGATACAATCTCCCACATTTATAGAAAATGAAACCAGGTTGCAGATGTTCTTGCTGCTAAGTGTTGGGATCATCGACGATATCAGGTATATGGACCACTTGACCTATCACGACATATTAGGGCACTAGTACATATTGATAGACATGGATTGCCCAGTATCGGAATTCGAATTTTATTTGAACTTTCAATCCTTTTTTTCTCTTTTTTTTTCTTCATATAATCACGGTATTCCTCCGCCACAAGTGATGGCATATTAATAAAATTTCGAAGGTACCGCCCTCCTTTATTTTAAAAAAAAAAACTATATATATTTTTTTTATCTTAAACGAAAGTTTCTTGCCACAGCTTGCATAATCATTTACAAATCGTGCTCTCTGACTACAAATGTATTACATATATAAAATATAATCTTTTTCCTTCATATCTGAAGAAAAATGATGTAGCCTGGGTTCAAGAAACATAAGTCTGAGAGCACAACAATAAAATATGTGATTTCCTTTCATATACTACCGATTTTGCAAACTACACATTAAACAAATTGAAATGTCATATAACTATGCAACATAATTAAACAATCATACACATCCTAAAAGGATTACACACAGATGCATATACAGTAACTAGGTTTAGTCTCAATAAATTTCACCAGGGTCATCACTCAACCCTATAACCACATTTCCTCGCCTCTCATCTTACCCTTTTGCTTATCCTTTTTCTAGGAGAATCCCTCATAAAATGTCTAGACTCATCACAGTTGTAACATCGCTTACCACTGGATTTGTCCCAACACTTGCCCTACTTCTTACCACCTCCATCACTCGAGTCACTTCTCGAATCACTATTATATTGAGCTCTGCCCAAATTCATCTATATAAACTTCATTCTATTCATCATATGCAGCTCACCACTCCTTTTATCCTCTTTCTCGGCCTTAGTCTCCATCTCTTTGCTTATAAGAGTATCAATGACATTTTCAGGTGTTAAGGTGTCCCTATCATACTTCATCGCATTCTTAACCTCTCTAATAAATCAGGCATAGAATTAAGCAAAATGATGACCTTATAAGTTTCAGACACCTTTTCATCACAGTTAACAATATCTTGAACGAACTTGTTAAAAATATCAAATTGTCATTAAGATCATTTAAATGATCCATTTTAAAAATAAAAAATCTTTCAAACAAACTTACTAGGAGCAGACTTCAGGAAATATAAATCTTCCAACTTTTTCCAAAGTTCTTTCGTGTTATCAAGTTTACCAAATCTTCTCAAAACAGTGTCTGATAGGTGTGAAATAATTGAAGTACAAGCAAGTTCATCACATTCTTCTTTTTGCGTTTCCGTTAAATTTGCAAGAAATTCGCCGCTATGACTTTTGATACTTTTTGTTAAACCAAAATTTCCTTCATCTTTTATTGCAAAATTAATTAACCTGCTTTCCCATTGAAAATTTAAAGTTTGAAATGTGAAGACATTTTGAAAAACTGAACAACCAAAGTGCACAAATAGGTCACACAAAGTAATCTTAAGTCCACAGTATACATCATTCTAGATTCTCAGGGTTTCATGAGACTTAAGATTTCAGTATCAAGTGAGTGTTCAAATGAGTCAACTTTAGGTGTTTTAACATAATAATCAATGCAATATGAAGGTATGCCAACAAAAACTCGTGTTCTCACACAATGCGGTCTCATACAGTGTCTAAACGACAATTATGGAACAAAACCAATTACCAACTTGTAATCAAATCCAACACCTCAAATAGAGCAAATAATTCTTAAATTTCTAACACAAACAATTGTTACCCCACACGGTAACTCCAATCCCAAAGTCACCCCTCACGATGATGCACTAATTCTGAAATTTAAATTGGGATAAGCCAAAATACCATAGTGGACTAATGAGTCCAAAAATAAAGAGAGATACGAATTTATATCTTTATGGTCACTACTATTCACCATAAAGTCTCCATCAACTATTATCGAATTCCGAACGCGTGAAGAACAAAATCGTCCAGATTTCGCTGTATAACCTAAATAAGAAAACCAACACCACAATGTTAGAAAAAAATGTCAGCAACAAACTGTCTGAAAAGACATCAGCTAGAAGACGTCTCTCACGTCCTCACGCACCACCAACAGCCTCTACGCGAGGGCTTCACACGACGTCGCACGCCTCGCTTGACAGTCTCATACATGGACACTCTAGTTCACCTCCACCTGTACATCACGTTGGTGATCTCCGTTTCACTACATTCCTTCTGGATTGGCTGAACATCACAAAAAAGCCTTGGTTTTTGGTTAGTTTTCTAGCCAAATCCACCAACTTGAGACTCTGGTACCAATTGTCGTAGAAGCTTGCTCAAATGATCGTCAAATTGGTGATTTTTTGGTTCAGTTTCACATTATTTTTCTTGACGAAACAACCAATCCAAATCACTCCTACTTACAACCAATATATTGACCTCAGTTGCTCCTCAATCTCACCCACAAAGAACAAGATAATGGTGATGATTTGTATGCCACAAAGGCATGAGAAATACAATGGAGGAAGACACAAAGAGGAGGCCATACACCAAAAAAGCCACCTATTTTTTTCTCTCCCTAAGGCAACCAATATATATAGGCCGCGAGTAGCATTAATTTTTTAAGCTGCTTCCAAAGGTCCACGTTGTTTTCGGTTCGAACCTTTGGATTTGGTTGTTGGTAATCAATTCACTATGGCCGAGGTCTGTGAAATTATATTCCAACGTTTACATGATAGCCCGGGATTCATTGGGTATCAAATTCCAACATTTATGATTCTAAGTTTGGAAAATATAAATTACATTTTCGATTGCCGATATGATTCTCATGCTTGCTAATTCCCATCAGGTTGGGCTGTTATGCTCTTTGTTCATCTGTGGGACTTGAAATGTAGGATGTCTTTCTATTCATCTTATTCAGTTGTATTCCACAATGATTTACCGAAATGATTTACTCGAGCAAAACTTAGATTATTATAATTATTATTATTTCTTCAGTATTTTATGCCCATATTTATTATTTTTCTTTTTATTTCACGACTGGTTAGTTGGATAATGAAAGTCAAACACATATTTTCCAAAGTAAATAGAAGTGAATGGTACATATGTTTTTGGCTTTTATGTTTTCCGAGAGGAAAAGGGACGGGCAAATAGGTAACTTCGAACATTACAAGTTTGAATATTGATAAGATTCATCATCAATGCCCCTTGTGCACATAGATTCAACTTATGAATGCTAATTGATTTTGACTAGGTATTTATTGTTTGAAAGAAGTGAGACTGCATTTGGTGGTAATGAATTGCGTTTTTGGAATTGGAATTAGAAACAATTTCACTGAAGCCCCTATTTAAATATGTGTGAAGTCCTTCTCTATGACTTTCTCTCGCATAGATACTAATGCCACAGCTGCAAGCACCTAAATTAATGGATGATTTTCTCCATCATGGCATTAAGACACCTAATAGAGTCAGTAAAGAGACTCTTGACAATTTTATGAAGATAAGTAGACATTTGTTCCCTACAATTATTTATAAGAAGTTAAAATATGGCGAAATGATGCCTACAATTAAGTTGAAAGATGAGTCCCTTTATATGTCTATTTGAATAATATAGTTGTTTGGTTTGGAAAAAAAATGCTTCACCTCATACTTGTTGTAAATAAATAGTACCTTAAGATACTATAATTTGAGGTATTCTAACATACATTGGATGTTGAATCTGACATTTTTTGTTTTCTATTAGATTGAACATATTAACCTTAGTGTAGGATACATACAACTTAGAGAACATGTCAATCTTTCATTACATTTTACTACTTTGATTCAGTTGAACTTCTTCACGTCAGTTTACTTTCTTATTGCAAATTCAGTTATTCAGAGATGAATGGTTGAAAATCACTTCGAGTGAACATATAATTCACGACAATCCAACATATTTAACATTACCTTAGCAAGTGACTAGTTTTTCAAGAGAAAGCTAAATGATATAGTTACCAATATATTAGGTAACGTAGAGCAGAAAATACTCTTAGAAAAAAAATTGTGGAAAATACTTAAAATAAAAAAAAGAAAGATAGTATGAAAAATCTCATAATGTTCTTGTCTACACTATTATATACCAAATATGTATTGCACATTTTAATCATATTAAGTGAAATTAAATCAGTCTCGTGTTTGAAGGCTAAAAACATCATATAAACTATAATATTCAATTTGAATCTGTAACTCGTGATGATAGAGGTCAGGAAGAAATAACAGACGAATCAACATCTTTACAATATGATTATACATATGAATACACTCAGAAATGGAGAAATGAACAATAATACAAGGCTGTAAATTTACCAATAATATTTGCATCAATGAAAACCGTGTCATACTACGTGAAACACATTATTGAGTAATCCCGTTGGTTTCAGGAACTCTCGTCTTCCCTTTTCCACGCGCCCCCCCTAAATCCGGCATTCTCAACTGGGAAGGAATCTAACTCTGGACACCAACTTACATTCAGTATTTTCAGGGATGGCATAACTCGACTAACCATGGACCAGTCCGCATTCAAGTCTGATAAAGCTTCACACTCCAACCCCTCGATTTTCCAAACTGTATTTTCAACACCCCAGAAGGAATCGTGCATTTTTTCAAGATTTCCAGAAATCATGGAAAGATATCGCAACATGGGAAGTGAAACAGGGTTGAGCCAGACAGGACTTATTTTCCCAGGATAGAAACGGAGATTCAGCTTGTGGAGTTGTTCGGGAGGGGAGAGTTTATCTAGTTTGGAGACTAGACCAACATCATGACAATCAAAACAACTTATTGTTAAAAAAAGCAGTTCATGGAGATTTAGTAATGCACTGACCTCATCATCTCCAATTTCATCACCATGAGAAAGATGCAAACTCAGTCTTCTTAATCGAATCAAGCTTCTCAGTTCACCAATCCGACAACCCCTTGACTGGCTTAATTTACAAGGCTTAAATCCAAGTAATACTTGAAGATTCGTAAGCCTGCCAAGTCCTTGGGGTAGGTATTCAAGCGACCCACAATTACTCACATCCAAGACAGCGAGTTGTTCATAGTTCAGAATACAACATGGAAGCCTTTTCAGATTCTGGCAATAACTTGCATCAAAAATCTTGAGCTTTTGAAGCTTTTCCAACGAATTTGGAACTAGGACTAGTGGATGAGTATTGCCAAGGCCAAGATACGTTAAGTGTTCGAGAGATCCAATCTCGAACAACAACTTTGAAAGAGGAGCATCAAAGATTGATTTGGAAAGATCCAATATGTGCAGGCGTTGACAATGGCAAAATTTATCCACAACATATGAGGGGATTCGGTTTACTTCACCACTCTTGGTTGTAGTAAGCAATGCTCGCAATTTTCTGTTGGCTGCTAAGTGCTTCACGTTCATATCACTTGTAATGCCCAAATGGCGAGAATTTCCATCTAATGGGATTGAAAATGCATCATCTTTCGCAATTCTAATGACCAAGTCACGGACCATATCATGAATTTTACAAGTATATACTTCATTGTCGTAAGCTTTATCAACCACCTCTACTAAACATCTATTTGTTAATTCCGAAAAGCAGTCTTCTCCAACTTCGGTCGATAACCGACCAGTTCTCAATGGGATGAAATATTCCGCAATCCACCAATGGATCAGTTGATCCTTCGCTATCTCACAATCTTCTGGAAAGAGTGAGAAACAGAGGAAACATGACTTCAGATAAGGTGGGAGTTCATCATAACTCAACTGCAATGAAGCCATTACCGAGTTATCATTTTCTGATAACTCTTCACGAAAATGCCTCAAGATTCGTTTCCACTCATGATTATGAGGTGGTTTACACAACATTATTCCCCCAACGGCTTTGATAGCCAAAGGAAGGCCTTTACATTTCTTAACAATCTCTTTCCCTGTGACCTCTAGGTCTTTGTGAACACATTCACCTCCAGTAGCAGCAAATGCTACATTACGAAAAAGTAACCAACTATTTTCTTCACTGAGGAATTTGGGCACATGAATCCTAGCTTCATATACTCCCATCTTACGAGCAACTGTCTCGTTTCTTGTGGTAATTATAATACAACTTCCATTTCCCTTTGGTAACCCCCCACTTATTTTGAGCCACCAAGAATTATCTTCATGCCACACATCATCCATCACTATCAAGTACCGTTTTCCTAAAAGGTACTGGTTTATTTTCTTTAACAATTCACTTTCATCATCCCCCAAGCATGGATCTCCCAAGCTCCTCAATATACTCCTCATGATTTTTTCTTCCGTAAATGTTTGAGAAACAGAAACCCATATCCTTCTTTCAAAGTGATCTTCGACTCTTCTATCGTTGAAGACTTTCTGTGCAAGAGTTGTCTTGCCCAGTCCTCCCATACCAACAATTCCAATGTAAAGTATACCATCACTTCCTTCGATTGACCAATCCTTCATCTTCTCTGTATCGCCTTCTAAGCCAACCACTTGTGTATGGTCATATACAGGTGAACTCCATCTAGACATTAGATGATTGTGTGCCTCCATCGAATTTGTTGGATTCAAAATTGGCACTCCAAGAAAAGTCGAAATGTTCTGCTTTATCTCTGCAATTTTATCGTTGATTTCACTGAGGCGCTTCCCAGTTTGGTGTTGAGATGAAAGTTTTGAAGGATGCAACCACGTTGCATATTTAGCACCCCCATTACCATTATCAGACAGACTTTGACAATCCACAAGTATATCTTCAGCTTCATAAATTAGTTCTCGCAAGCAGGCCATGATCCTCCGGAGTATCTCATGCTCACTTTTCCTCTTGAGTCTTTCCGCATCCTTGAGGAAGCTCTGCATGAGTAGTAGATGATCCTTTAGTCTTTCAAAATGCTCCTTATACTTTGTAACAAACTGGCTCTCCTCTGAAAGAGTATCAAGAAGTTTCTCCAAGAACACGCTAACCACAGCATCCACCATTATTGCTCTGCACAGTTTTTCAGAATCGTCATAAGTCAAATAATAGAATAAAATAATCAAGGGCATTGCCACAGATGGATGGCCAAGAGGGTCCACAGCCCCCATACAATTTCTCAAGAAATTCTTGTCAAACTCATGAGACGAGTGGATCACAAATAAAATGCCATTAGTGAAGACGTGCCCCCCCCCCCAACCCAACAAAAAGAAAAACAAATCATCTCAGGAGCATCAGCTACCTTTTGCTACCTTTGAGAACTTATGTAACTAATCAGTCTTTTGGCCTTGATTGTATAAACTGTATGTGGTAGGTAGTCTGGATGTTATTTTGTTATATTGCAGAAGAATTTTTTCTTCATAAACGTGGATAAACTTTGATTTTTTTGATAAAATGAGAAAATGTGATTGGGAACCTCTCCTAAAAAGAACCTCTCTCTCCCTCTCCATCTCTGGGCTTTATAACCTCTCCACTAACAAAACAAGAAAATTGCAATGTAACTGTATTAATAAACACTAAACAGTTAAAGAAGGTTGCATAAAAAACTGTTCATAGTTTGTTAATTTCTGCATTGTGCCATGTGGCCACTCCTTATTGACTATCCTTTTAACTGATTTCAGTTATGAATCACGCTTTATTTGTTTGCCTTGTTTGTCAGCCTGTTTATAGCAATTGCTTCGCAAACTTTGGAAGAGCCATTTGCTTTTTCTTACTTTAGTACGCTGTTTTCTGCTTCGCAAAAAAGGGCATCTTGCTAAATGCCTTGCCTTGTTCAACAGTGGAAAACAAATGAAAACTGCTCTTAATTAGAAACAATAATGTTGCTATAAATACCATTAGTTTTTTTCTGAAAGTTTATTACATAATTGCTTCATCCTGTTAAAAATTACTTTAACAAACTCAAAGATAATACTTTTGTTTATCCTAGACCAGGTTTGGTTTCCACACAAAGTTTTCCAATCCATGATTCGATTGAATGATGAATTATTGATCCCTTTAGAAAGTGTTAAGTTACTAATCATATTCTTGACTGAATCCCACTACAAAATACTCATAAAGGATACAAAATACACAAATCATTTATTTTCCCACTAAATAATGCAATTGGATTAAACGAACAGATATGCTGAAAAAACAGGCGATAGTGCCGAAAAGGGTTATAATGTTGCAAAAAAATAACCATCAAGAAAAGAACTAACTCCCACGAAGTAGACTAACTCATGGTTTTTATGAAAGCTTATTGCATAATTGCTTCGTCCTACTGAAAATTTATTAAACATGGAGTAAAAAGGAAAAATTAATCAAACACAAAGATGACCTATATGTTTATCCTACAATAGATTTTCTTTCCACACAAAGTTTTCAGTCTATGATTTGATCCTTCAATGAACTATTGATCCCTTTTAGAACTGTAAACTTCCTAATCTTGTTCTTGACTTAAGCCCACTACAAAATATTCATCAACGAAGGATACGAATTCCAGAAAGTAGATTAATCCCACTACAAAAGATTCATCATCAAGGAAATAAATCCTACTAAGAAAATTAATAATACACATTA
Source organism: Fraxinus excelsior (assembly GCA_019097785.1). NCBI lineage: Eukaryota > Viridiplantae > Streptophyta > Magnoliopsida > Lamiales > Oleaceae > Fraxinus > Fraxinus excelsior. The sequence goes on from CM032630.1 coordinate 21,435,440, forward strand.
AAATAGGGGAGAGCTTTTAAGCTTAGTAAACATGCTATAAATCCCCCAAAGTAAATTAAACATCACTACAAAATTCACAGATCACTAATTGTGCAACTAAATAATGCAAAATTGGATGAAACAGACAGATACTAAACAAATAGGCAGTACCCAGAAAAATCAAGACTTACAGCTCAACAAAATGCTCTTCAAAATTCTCGGACTTCAAGGTCAAATAGCAGAGGTTTTTTTATGGATAAAAAAAATAAAGAAATAACATCAATAAATTCTTGTTCAGCCAAGAAATTAAAGACTCGGGAGACACTGGGCAAACACGGTTTGAGGAAGCATCCGACTCTCTTCATAGAAGATTGATTTTATCGAAGTCAAGGCATCTCTTTTTCAGAATATACTGGAAATAGCGAGGATTCGGATGGTGAACCGGTCCTTTACCACGAAGGTCATAGACCCATGTTTGTCTATTAAATATATTTAAATAAATAAAAATTATGTAATCCCCATTTGTAACATTACTAGGTGCAAGCAACGTGCAAAGCACGTTTGCTTAGTTTATATTTAATAGTTTTGTTTAAGAATTAATTTGTTATTAATAAAGATATAATTTTTTGGTTAATTAAATAATTAATGATGTAATGTTTATGTAATTAATAAATAATTAAATAAAGTGCTTCTATCTGTCATCTCCAACTCAAAATCACAAACAGAAAATTCAAGGTATGTTAAGGAGTAAGAAGATGAGTTTATTTACTTTTTGCACGGCTTAAGTCTTTACTCTTTTTTTAAGTAATAATACAATTCATTTTATCGCTAAAATATGATATGTATTACGATAATATATGTATATCATGTGTTAGACTTAGTATTGGTAAGTGGCGGGTAAATTTTCGAGGACGAAAATATTTTAAGGGGGTGAGAATGTAATACCCCGAAAATTTTCATAAAATATAATTCAATTTTTATATACTATATTTTAATATTTTGAAAGTTATGGACTAAATGATACATTTATCAAATTATATTTTATTTGTGTTAAATATTTAGATATTGATGGAGTTATCATAAATATATGAATATTGGTCTCGTTAGATAAATCGTAATTAGATACATAAATCAGATTCGAGAAAAAATCGATTCGGATAAGTTAGCTCCAAAGATATTTTAGTTTGAAAGAATTATCAAAAGCTAATTTATTTTTATTATTATTTAATTATAATTTTGAAAGTAAGGGGTGGTGAAAAAAGATTTTCCGTTAAAACAAGAAATTCCGTTAGTTTTTCCGTTAAATCAAGAAATTCCGTTAGTTTTTCTGTTAAACCAACATATTCCGTTTAATAGCCTCTTTTTATATATAGAAAGATTGAGAGAAAATTGAAGAGCCATTCATTTTGTTCCTTGCCGACCCAAACCCGGATCGATGAGGATTTATCCTTTGCCGACCCAAACATGGATCGATCAGAGAGGAACAAGCCCTCATTGACTTGGGGTAGGGTCGAGCCGATGAGGAAAAAAATCATCTCCAATCTATGTTGGTTCGGTGAGGATTTGTTCCTCATTGTAGGCAGTGAGATATCTTGTTTTAAAAAAAAAATCGAAATGAATTATTTATATATGCTTAATGGTAATACAATTGTTTATTTGAGTTTTCTATATATTATGTAATGTTCATTGTTTTTCTAATATAAGTTACTAAAATTTGTAAGTTATTGCAAGATTGATGATATAATATGGCATTTACAATTGACCACGTATACAAATAATGTCAGTACTTTCGGAACTACGCTACCCGTTTGTCGTCATGAAACCACCACCTCGACGAGGCAGCCGACCTGCATGAAGCCCTCTACCTACTCCCAACCCGCCTACGACATAAGGTATACCACCATGAGGCCGTCGACCCCCATGAGGATGGTCTACCACCATGAGTTCGTCGACCCCTATGAAACCCTCTACGTCCACACATGCCGTCTATCACTATGGGTTCAACGCCACACTCAATCACATAAACGACAATGTGCTAGACAGGAACCGCCCAACGGTAAACGTGGGTACAACCCACCACTTGAGAAGTGGGGGTCATTCTACAAGAACGTGGGGGTAGTGGGGAGATTTACGTGGGACACGTGGCACCAGCAACTGCCAAACGCACGCGTAGCTACAGGTGTCTATAAATACCTCCAAGGTGAGAAATGTTTTTCTTCTTGAAACCCTGAACTTTCGAACTTACACTATACTATCTTCCCGCATTCTCTAAACTGTTAACTAATTCTCACGTCGGAGGTACAACGGGGGAGAAAGCCCTGACCTCTTTTTGCAGGTAGTAACCACGCAACCACCGATCGGAGTAGCTGGACCACTGCGCCCGGTAAGGTAGACACGGAAAACAAATTCACTAATATTTTCATTAGAAAGCCCCGACCTCTTTTTGCAGGTAGCAACCACGCAACCACCGATCGTAGTAGCTGGACCACTGCGCCCGGCAAGGTAGACACGGAAAACAAATTCACTAACATTTTCATTGGCGCCGTCTGTGGGAATTTCTTTCCACCAAACAGAAAAGCTATGTCAAGAAGACGAACAAGGAGTGAAACACGCATGGTCGGGAACACAGCGGAGATGGAGTCGGAGTCTGTCGCAAGGGGTCAAGACTTGCCGCCGCCGCCGCAGTATGTAACGCAAGACCAATTTAATACCTTGGAGACACAATTGGCAGCCATGATGACCCTTCTGCAAAGTCAGACGCAGAAAATTGCAGCCCCTCCACAGAGCTCGTCGGAGGCTGCGCGTGAGCAGCCACCCCATATGGCTCAAACCATTACCTCGCCTATTACTCAGCCAACGACGGGAGACATGGGGGCTTCAGGTTTTGTGTTTCCACAGATCCCCCAACCCGTGACAGACTTGGAAAAGAGGATATGATGACACAAAAGATAGACGATGTATTAACCAAGAGAAAGAATAGGCGCAGACAGATGGTCCTGGAGGAAGATCCTTTCGTCCTCGAGATTATGGATGTGCATTTGCCAAAAGGCTTTAAATAGCTAATGATAGAAGCATACGATGGAGTCACAGACCCGTTGGATGACTTGCGAACCTTCGTTGACTTAATGAGACTCTACGCAGCCCCAGACGCGGTGATGTGCAGATCATTCCCTTCAACATTAAGGAGGGAGGCTAGAGACTGGGTGGCCACACTGGCACCCAGATCTATAAGAACCTTTGACGAACTGTCTAGGAGCTTCGTGGCATACTTTATGAGCAGTAAGAGAAAACGAAAGATAGCTATATGACTGATGCAGGTGGTGCAAGAAAAGGATGAGTCATTGCATGAGTATTTGGCTAGATTCAGCAGAGCAACACTTGGTATAAGGGACCTTCAGATGTCAGTAGTGGTGACAACATTAATGAACGGGACACGGAATCGAGCTTCAAGATGTCGCTCTCCAAAAATCCGTCGGAATCAATGCATGATTTGTTGAAGAAGGATGACAAGTATGTGGACGTGGAAAAAGCAGAAAAGATCACGAAAAATCTTAGAGAAAGATGGGAGACGGTGAGCAACAAACAAAAAGTAAGCGATGTACGAAAACCCATTGACAATGATAGGCAGAGGAATGAGCGTTTGAGTAGGGGGTTCCCCCAAGATCGGATTGTCAAGCAGAGACGAGAGGAAGACAAAGCCCTCACCCCCATTGAATATCCCACGAGACAAGCTATTGATAGAAATTCGAGACGTAAAGGAACTTGAATGGCCAAGACCGATGACGGCACCCGCTGGAAAACGGGATAAGAACAAGTATTGCCACTTCCATAAGGACCATGGACATGAAACTGAAGAATATATGCATTTGAAGGAGGAGATCGAGCGTCTCTTGAAACGGGGATTTTTGTCTAAGTATGCGAGGAATGATCGAGGCAAGCAGAAAGTTGAGGATCGACCACCTCCTAGAGCCGGTGTTATAAATGTAATCGTTGGGGGAGTTGCGGCGGGTGGAGACTCAAACTCCGCTAGAAAAAGTTATGCGCGGATAGCTGTAGTCTGTTTTATTCAGAAAAGGGCAAGGTTTGGTCAGAGCATCACGTTTGATGAAGAGGACTTGATAGGTGTGGCAGCCCCCCACGATGATGCCTTAGTGATAGTGGGTAACATAGCCGACTACGATGTAAAAAGGGTGTTGGTCGACGGCGGGAGTGCAGCGAATGTTCTAACTTGGGAAGCATTTCAAGGTTTGAAAATCTCAACGAAAAGATTGAAGGCTGTATCGACCCCCCTTATAGGATTTGGAGGGGCTATTATGATACCAGAAGGAGTGGTGGAGCTACCAGTAACGCTGGGCACCTACCCGGCAAGTGTGGTCATCCTAGCAAATTTTCGGGTCGTTAAAACCCCCATGGCATATAACGCGATCTACGGTCGACCATTGTTGAATGCTACTGGGGCCATCCCCTCTACTTACCACCAAGTGATGAAATTCCCAACTAGTCGAGGTGTGGGATGTGTGAAAGGCAACCAACAATCATCAAGAAAGTGTTATGTGGACAGCATACGGACGAAGGGACCCCACCAGTGATGATGCTAGACCTCGAACCCCAAAGGGGACGGATCGAACCTCTCAACGATACAGAAAAAATTATGGTGGAAGTAAGGTATGAATTCAGCGTGGGAACAGGATTGGAGCAGGATGAGAAGGAGGAGTTGGTAAAATGTCTGACAAATAATTTGGATGTTTTTGCGTGGAGCCCGAGTGACATACCAGGAGTTGACTCGTCTGTTACACAACATGCCTGGGTGTTTTACCAGGTGCTAAACCGATAAAGCGAAATAAAAGAAATCTTACCCCAGAGAGGCAAGTGGCAGCAAAGGCCGAGGTCGATAAACTACTCCAGGCAGGTTTCATCAGGGAGGTACAATATCCCGAGTGGTTAGCAAATGTCGTCTTGGTGAAAAAATCGAATGGAAAATGGCGTATGTGTGTAGACTACACCGGACTCAACAAAGCATGTCCAAAAGATTCGTACCCACTACCCAAAATAGATCACCTGGTGGACGCCACATCGGGTCACGAACGACTAAGTTTCTTGGATGCATTCTCTGGGTATCATCAGATTTCCATGGCAGAGTCAGATCAGGAGAAAACCTCTTTCATAGTTGATGCTGGGACGTATTGTTATACGGCCATGCCATTCGGTCTAAAAAACGTCGGGGCAACCTATCAGAGAATGGTGAATAAGGTCTTTAAGGATCTGCTCGGAGGTGTCATAGACGCATATGTAGACGACATGGTTGTGAAGAGTATGAAGGCGAGTAGCTATATTGATGACTTGCAGAAAGTATTCAACACCGCTCGACGGAACAGGCTCAAGTTCAATCCAGAAAAGTACATTTTTGGAACAGCAGGCGGCTAATTTTTGGGATTCATGATCACTCAGGTGGCATCGAAGCAAATCCGGATAAAATTCAAGCCATTTTAGAAATGAAGAGCCCTGAAAATAGGAAAGATGTCCAGAGGCTGACGGGCCGGGTAGCGGCACTGAATCGTTTCATGAGTCGGGCGGCAGATAAGTGTTATCACTTCTTCAAGGCGATTGGGTGCTCTACCAATTTCGAATGGACCAAGGAATGTGAGGAGTCGCGGAATCTTTGAAGCAATCATTACAGCAGCCACCTGTCTTGACCAGCCCATGCCCAAGGGACGTGTTGAGCCTATACTCAGCAGTGTCAAAATACGCAGTCAGTGCAGTGCTGGTAAAAGAGTTCCCGAAGACACAGAAGCCCGTCTACTATGTCAGCCAGGTATTGAGGAGCGCGGAAACTCGATACACCATAGCGGAGCAGTTAGTATTCGCTTTGATTATAGCGGTCAGAAAGTTAAGGCCATACTCCAGTCCCATACTATACAAGTCATGACCGATCAACATGTTAGCAAATCTTGCACCGGCCTGAGACATCCGGAAGGATATTGAAGTGGGCGATCGAGCTGAGCGAGTTCGACATTGAGTTTAGGCCAAGAACAGCCATCAAGGCGCAGATATTGACAGATTTTATTGCAGAGCTAACAATTCCACCTGACCACCCACGACAGGCAGAGGCAGTTTGGAAAATCTTTGTAGACGGGTCCTCGCATGGCGAGGGGTCCAGAGCATGCATCATTATGATAGGACCAGATCTTGAGGAGTTGGCGTATTCGTTGCGTTTTGAGTTCCATGCGACAAATAATGACACTGAATACGAAGCAGTCATCCCGGGTTTGAACTTGGCAGTCAGACTTGGGGTTACATCAGTAGAAATTTGCAGTGACTCCCAGTTGATCGTCGGACAAGTGACAGGAGAATTTGAGGTAATGGACGGAAAGATGGCATCCTATTTGATGAAGGTTCGGGACTTGCAAAGGGGGTTTACGAGTTTTAAGATAACCAAGGTCCCTCGCAAAGACAACGAACGAGCGGACGCCCTGTCCAGATTGGCGTCAACTAATTCTAAGAATCTGCCTAGCACTGCTAATGTACAAGTTCTACGACAACCGATCATTTTACTCATAGAAGTCGTTGCAAGTTCGGAGCCTGAAAAGAGCTGGGTAGACCCGTTGGTAGACTACCTGACGGAAAATAAATTGCCCAATGATGCAGTTGAGGCTAGGAGGCTGAAGATACGAGCGGCATCGTTCACAATGATCGATGAACAGCTATACAAACGAGGCTTTACCATGCCATACTTGAAGTGCTTGCGTCCAACAAAAGCTCACGACGTACTACTCGAGATACACTCAGGAATTTGTGGCAATCACTAAGGGACAGCCACTCTTGCTTTCAAAGCCTTTCGGCAGGGGTACTATTGGCCTACGATGAAGGAGGATGCCAAGGAGTTGGTAAGGAAGTGCGACGCGTGTCAGCGTCATGGAAATTTAATTCATGTTCCCGCCGAGCAGCAATCAACCATTTTTGGGGTAAGCCCTTTCTTTCAGTGAGGAATGGACATTCTAGGACCTTTGCCCAAGGCTAAGGGGCAACGAAAATTTTTGTTAGTGGCCATTGATTATTTTACCAAGTGGGTTGAGGCGGAGCCTTTGGCCACCATTACCACTGCGAAGGTACAAAGCTTTGTCTGGAAAAACATAATATGTAGATTTGGTATACCAAGAGTCCTCGTCACCGACAACGGCAGGCAGTTTGACAACCACAGCTTTAAGGCTTTTTGTTCAAGTTACCACATAGATCATAGACTCACCTCAGTGGCTCACCCTCAATCTAACGGGCAGGCAGAAGTCACAAATCGAACGATCCTGTGGGACCTCAAAACGAGATTGGAGAAGGAAAAAGGGGTTTGGGCAGACGAGCCGCCTAACGTGTTATGGGCATATCATACCACCCCTCGAGAGTCTACAGGGGAGACCCCTTTCAAGCTATCATTTGGAATGGAGGCCGTTGTTCCAGTGGAAGTATTGAACGAGTCTAGCAGAATGAAGGATAATCAGCTCGATGTCTCGACCACAAATGCAGAGCTCGACCTATTAGATGGGGTGAGGGAGAGATCAACTATGCGGATGATGGCTTACAAGCGGAGGGCCGCTGGATACTTTAACCATAGGGTAAAATCGAGAGTTTTTCAACCGGGGGATCTCGTACTAAGGGAAGTAGCGGCGGCAGGCCACCCCCCAACCAAGCTTGGACCGAATTGGGAAGGACCATATGAGATTATCCGAAGTCTTGGGAAGGGAGCTTATAGCCTGAGATACTTGAAGGGAAAGCCATTGGGCAGGCCATGGAATGCTGAGCACCTCAAACAGTACTATCAGTAAACGAGCAGCATGGTGTTTTCATGGAAATATAGTAGCTAGGCGAATTTTTATTTCTTTATTACTGATGCAATGATCGATTGTAAATATTGTAGCTAGCGTTTTTCTTTTCTTTCTTCATGATGTAATACCTGTAATGGGCACACCAGATTGAAATTTACTTAATGAAAGGCCTAGATGGCAGCAGATGATGAGGGCGCTATGGAAGGGCCAGCCTAGCTGGGACGTTCCGGTGCGCCTACTGAGTCCCCGAACCTTGGAATGTTAAGTTTGGCTATGGCATGTTGGTTTATAACTACTCGAAGTGGAGGCTACTAGCGGTGAGCGAAAAAGTCAAAAATTTGACTAGCTCAAAATCGCTGGGGAATGGCGGTGAGCTCTCAAAACCAGAAACGGTTAAAATTCAAAATCACCTACCCCGACCTCGACAACTTAAGGTAGCTCGACGCTTAGCGGTGAGCAAAAAGTCAAAAACTGACTAGCTCAAAATTGCTGGGGAATGGTGGTGAGCTCTCAAAACCAGAAATGGTTAAAGCTCAAAATCACCTACCCCGACCTCGACGACTGGCCGTGAGCAAAAAGTCAAAAACTGACTAGCTCAAAATCGCTGGGGAATGGTGGTGAGCTCTCAAAACCAGAAATTGTTAAAGCTCAAAATCACCTACCCCGACCTCGACAACTTAAGGTAGCTCGACGCTTAGCGGTAAGCAAAAAGTCAAAAACTGACTAGCTCAGAATCGCTAGGGGCTGGTGGTAAGCTTCCAAAATCTGAAATGGTTAAGGCTCAAAATCACCTAACCCCGACCTCTACAATGTAAGATAGCTCGACACTTAGCGGTAAGCAAAAGGTCAAAAACTGACTAGCTCAAAATCGCTAGAGGCGGGTGATGAGCTTTCAAAACCCGAAATGGTCAAGGCTCAAAATCACCTAACCTCGACCTCTACGATGCAAGATAGCTCGACGCAGCGTGGTGAGCGAAAAGTCAAAAACTGACTAGCCCAAAATCGCTAGGGACTGGTGGTGAGCTTTTAATACCCGAAATGGTTAAGGCTCGAAATCACTTGACCCGACTTCGACAATGCGAGATTGCTCAACACACAAGAATTAACAAAGAGAAACGATATAGGCAAAACAAAAATGATATTTAGTAAGCAAGTATAGAAACTTGAAATGTAACAAAATCGTTTGTCCACATCTCGGACCAGAAAAATGTGCAAAACAACTAACTGACAAAAACATCATGTGAAATGACTAAAGGCCTACAACTAAAGATTAGGTCAGCTCGAGCGACGGGTCTCCTCGTTCCCGCCTTGCGATGTCTGCCCAAATGTCTTGGACTGAGGGGTTCCGCCTGCCTTGCCTGGGCGCTTTGCCAAGAACTTATCATAACCTGTGGGATCGATGGAAGGATGCTCAGTAGATACCCACTCTTTGGTCAATCCTCATAAGAGTTTAGTTCCTTAGAAAAAATAGCAGACGACTTGTACTGCTCGACTGAGGTCTCTACATCCTTAGTGTACTCCGTAGAAGCCTTATACTTCGCCACCACCTCCTCAGGAGCCCGAACCAAAGTAGAGCGCAAGTTGTTTACCTCAGACTCCAAATCATCGACAGATTTCCTAGAAGAAGATAGTTTCTTTTTGTAACGGTGAGCCTCATTCTCCTTTTCTTCCGCAAAAATCTTCAACTCCTTCAACTCCGACGTTAAACGACGACAGGACTCGGCCAGCCTAACCTGAAGAGCCACCGTCTGAAAGGGGCAAGAGATCACCCAATTAGAGCATGTTACAAAAAAAAAAAACCTACCCTCTGGGTGTAAACCGACATAACCCTCTCGATATCGTCAGCACTCCGACTAGCAACCGAATCGACACGCCAGGGTGCAACCAAAGACTTAACTGCCCTCATTTCTGAATAGCCTCGAGAAGGAGGAAATCTGAAATCCGGTAGAGAAGAACCCTCACGCTCGAGCGTGGCATGACCTGGGCTACCCCCTACTTCCACTGGTGGCGGGACTACTTCGAGGAGGTCGTCCAAAAGTTGAGAAGCCTCTCTAGTTGAAGGCTGTTGCAGTCCCCTATCGCATGATTTCTTTCTCTTCAGGGGGGCGGGAAGTGAATCATCGTCACTCCCGTGACCGCACTCCGCCAAGGAGTCCATGGTCCCCCCTAAGTCGAAGTCCATGCCTACATCAATGGAATAAAGACTATCATGCTTACGAGATAACAAGTCAAAAAATGCAATAAGAACGAGTCATGTAGAAATTTTACCATCAATAGGGGCAAACCCCTCATCACTCCCTGGCGCGAGCAGGGATCTCAGTACCTCATCCAAGTCAAGATCCATATCTGCGTACAAACAATCAAAGTAATCAAGCTCGATGAATAGAAAACAACGCAAAAGATACTCTAAAAAAATGTGTACATAAAACCTACCAGAAGGAGGACCGATCCCGACTAGCAACATGTTCCTCATTGTCAGAACTGACCCCAGATCAGGAGCGAGAGGTGGAATTTTGACCAACATTTCGATTTGTGTTTTGAGAGGAGGGTAATCTCGACCTCACCATTGAAATGATGGATTAGAGTGCGCTTCCAATAGGTGTTAAAAGGAAATTGGCCCTCAAGGGGGCGAACAAAGAAAAATCGGGACTTCCACCCGCTATTGGAATTCCTAAACTTGGGGAACTGCATCGGGACCCGAGCGGTGAGATAAACAAGGGCGTTTGATTGGGCTAATTCGTGCATCTCAAAAACACACTTGAAGAGATCGATTGAAAGAGGAATTTTCTTGTCAAGGCAAACATATAGAAAATAAATCGACTTCCTCCACGCGTTGGGATTTATTTGGCTAGGAGTAAGGTGGAACTCGTTAAATAATGAGACAAAGAAAGGGTGAATGGGAAAGCGAAAACCACCGTCCATGATGTCTTTATAAATGGCTACCTCGCGGGGGTCGGTTCCGGGAAGTGTCTCATCGGGTTTAGGGACTCTATAAATATAATTATCTACCCGCTCGTATTTCTTAAGCGACTTCTCTAACTTAGATGAGGAGTTGTATAAGCTATGACTCTTTGGAATCTCAAGAAACACCTCCTCACCCGCGGCATCTCGCTCAATTTCTACATTTTGGCCTGAGGATTTGGTCGACTTTATATGGCATTTTGGAGAAACGGGTTGAAAAACTTAACACTCAGCCGATTGGGAATCATTAAGCTCGACGGAAGACGCCTCACGACCAGCCGTGGGGCTGATTGACCGCCGACCAGCCTCACGGTTGGTCGGAAGTCGACTAGCACTGCTGGTCGACGGTCGACCAGCAGGAAAGCTGGTCGACGTCGACCAGCAGCAAGGCTAGTCGACCCAATGCCCCCCCAGTCCGGCCCATCCAAGTATGGGCCAGATATTTCTCTCGCCCCCTCACTATCACTCTCGCCGGAAGATGAGGAGATAAAAGTTTTGTACATGAAAACAAACTACAAGATGAAATGAGAAGCAAGAATGAGTTTACCTTGTGAGGAAGTGGAAGAATTGTAAATTCTAGCCAAATGGAGGAAAGAAGGAACGAGAGCCCCCACCAACATTTAAATAGTAGAAGGCTTTGAAAATCTTGAAATTTTTGGGAGGAAATTTTCCCCCAAAACCAAGGATCAATGGTGGAGCGCCACACGGACGTTTGACATTGGGATTCAAGGAAGAGACGAGCCGAAAACTACCTAAAAAGGTTGTTACAAAGAAATGGTCATAACTTTTGACACCATTGTCAGATTTTCTATTATAATGTTTTCGGAAACGTCTATCAGCGCTCCATACCGTGGCAACCTGGGTTTACCCTGGTTGAAGTCATCTCCAACCCCAAATTCGTACTTTAAGGCCTGTTACCAGGCAACCAAAGGTTTAGCGTTATTTTTATTTTCTCTCATTTTAATTGCTTTGATTCGGTGGATGTTTATTTTGGGTTTTTTTTTGCTTGAATTAAGTCCTCCAGGGACCATCTAAAAGACCTTTCTAAATGAATATCAATTTTGATACATGAATTGATTAGACGACATAGAAGAGCTGCCTCTTATCGACGGACATCGGCAAGAGGCAGAGATGCTAGTGATATAATATGACATTGACAATTGACCACGTGTACAAATAATGTCAATACTCTCGGAACTACGCTACCCATCTGTCGTCATGAAACCACCACCTCGACGAGGCAACCGACCTGCATGAAGCCCTCTACCTGCTCCCAACCCGCCTACGACATAAGGCATACCCCATGAGGATAATCTACCACCATGAGTTCTTCGACCCCCATGAAACCCTCTACGTCCACACATGCCATCTACCACTATGGGTCCAATGCCATACTTAATCACATAAACGACAATATGCTAGACAGGAACCACCCAACGGTAAACGTGGGTACAACCCACCACTTGAGAAGTGGGGGTCATTCTACAAGAACGTAGGGGTGGTGGGGAGATTTACGTGGGACACGTGGCACCAGCAACCGCCAAACACACGCGTAGCTACAAGTGTCTATAAATACCTCCAAGGTGAGAAATGTTTTTCTTCTTGAAACCTTAAACTTTCAAACTTACACTATACTATCTTCCTGTATTCTCTAAACTGTTAACTAATTCTCACGCCGGAGGTACAACGGGGGAGAAAGCCCCGACCTCTTTTTGCAGGTAGCAACCACGCAACCACCGATCGTAGTAGCTGGACCACTGCGCCCGGCAAGGTAGACACGGAAAACAAATTCACTAACATTTTCATTTGAGAATGCTCTTTACGACAAATTGTAATATTAGGAATATGAAGGTCATAGTTGTCTTAGATCAACAACACAAACATTGTTGTGCCAATCATGCCTGTGGGAAATTTTTCATAGAAGGTAGTACAATTTTCTATATTCGAGTTTTCCCTTGATACAATGAGAAGTTAGGCCTAATATTCATCAAAAAAAAAATACTTGACGAATATCTTGGAGGAAAGTTACTATTATGCTTTCACGGTTGGAAACTACATTTGAGGCTTGCTCGATTATGGAGGATAAACTCAAGCTTGGATTGGTATTTTCTTAGAGATTGTACTAAGGAGCAAAAACATTAAAACATCTATCAATTTTTTTCATAATATTTCATTCACGATCTAGATCCATTTAACAACTATCTATGTGGTTGGAGGTGTTTTATAGATACGTTGCATGTGTTTAAGAAGGGGCATCCGACACCGAGTCATCAAAGGTTGAGTGCAAATATGATGCCTATGGTTATCCCGAATGGTAAAGAGGCAAAGTTGGATCCCACGTTTTGTGATTATTTGCTTAAAATTGGAGATGAAATGGAGCAATAACATACTTATAAGTACATTACGCTTCCAAACAGTTGGGAAGGTAACCTCTTATGACATTGACTTGTAGCTAGCATGTTAAAAAGTGTTAGCAGTTGGGAAGGTCATCTTAAAGAATAAAGCATGACTATTTGGGTTTATCGCGAATTTACTTCTTCGTATTTAGGCTAAAGAAAAACTCTTTCCAACGCTAATTAAATATATTATTTGAAGTTGTGGCTTAAAGAAATAATCCTTTTAACACCGATCAAATATTCTATTTGAAGTTCTAGCTAATTGTGATTTAACATGTTATGATCAGTGTTCTAAAGAGTCTGCTTAGGTGCCTCACCGATCAAATATTCTATTTGAAGTTCTAGCTAATTGTGATTTAACATGTTATGATCAGTATTCTAAAGAGACTGCTTAGGTGCCTCCTAGGCATGTGGCTCTAGCGAAATACCATTCCTCGGCAATGAACGTCTAGTAGTGCTTTATTAATTTTTTAAAAGCCTTTATTTGCTTTTAGTTTCTAACTTTTAAATGACTTTATCTGTACAAAAGTAAAAAATCAAAATACGTTAGAAAATTTCAAGTACGAATTGTCAAGTTGAAAGTTGAAACTACGAAAAATACTCTAACTTTTGCATTTTGAAAACTTGAAAATTGTATATAATTGTAGAAACTATTAAGTAAATATAGTATTTTATAATCTTAAATGTTTGGTATGTATTATTTTAATTCTTAAATAATTTTTACAATGAATACAATTTTAAATAATTTTAAAAACATCTTTTTATGCCTAGGCCTTACCTATGCTCTACTAGGCTCGGGAAAAAAATAAATAAATAAAATAATTGTAGTCAGGAGTCTTAAATCTTTTCATAATATGCAAATTAATCTAACTAAAAAACTTTTGTAAAAAAAGGGAAAAAAATCATCTTTCCCAATATGTGGGAAAAAAAATGAAAGATAAACTATTTACTTTTTCTTTTTGAATATGTTTTTTTTTTTAGTTAGACTCATTTGAATATTTAAAAAAATTAGGACTCCGAATGCAATTTTTTTTAAAAAAAATATAGAAAGAGTAGTGCAAATTCATCATTTTTCAATACTTTATGAAGAAAAAGGACGAAAAGTTTGGATGATTTAGGGGGTATTGTGCCAATATATATATATATATATATATCATCTTTACTATTTGTAATGTCTAAATTAACAAAATTGGATGTCAGACGAGTCTTCATCACGAAAAAGGTCATCTAGGGGAGTATTCCGCCAAAATGAAATGATAAGCGATAATTCGCAATACAGACAAAGGTCAAGGGGTTTTGCTCCAATTATCCAAAAATATTCTACTATCTTATTTATTAGTAAACTACACATGCTCTTATATGGTGACTGGACCGGACATTAGGGTGCTTAGATCGTGATGATTTCATCTTTTGAGATTTTGATTTTGTAAATGAAAGGGATTTCAGTGTTTTGCAATGTACTTATAAATTTGTTGCCTATTATTTTAAATTATTATAAAGTTTATAAATGCTTTTTGTACTCTAAACAAAGGAAATCTATGAGTTTTCCACAGTGATAAATTCATATTTTCTAAGTTTGATATAAATTTATTGAAATTTTATATAGAAAACAATGTTTTCAGATGGAAAGAGATAAAAAGTATTAAAGCCTATATGGCAGTGGTTAAAACACAATATTGGATATAGATACTAAGCATTAGGATTCATCAACCTACTTCTCTATAAAAATTAAATTAAATTAATGTGCATTGACTCACTTTTCTTAAGGTTGGGCATAAAATTTAATAAAAAAATATTTCATGTCATGACAACCTACAAGTTGAGCGATTTAAACAAAGCAAAAAACAACAAGATATTAACTCTATTTACACTTTTAAGATTAATTTTTAACTTAGGGGTATTTAGCTTAGTCTGTGAAAAAAAATGGGAAGAAGCTGGAAGTGCCTCCATCTAGAACGATTAAAGTTTATTTGATAGGTTAAATTATACAAGATTAGACAAAATTATTATACGAAGACGTGTTACAAAATTTATTACTTCTTCGTATAGCTGGGCAAAAACCTAATTAACCACCAACCCGACCAATCCAACCTGACTTTGGACGATTTGAGAGTGTTATTAGGTTCAAGTTCGTTAATTTAATAACCATGATGTGTTGGGTTGATTTGGTTAACAGGTTGAGCAATCAACCCATATTGCAAAACCAAACTCACATGTGAAGTATGTTTACAAAAATTAATTAGCAAAACGTAAAAATCCAATGTTTTAAGTAAAACTAAAATAAAAAAACCCAAAGTCCAAAATTCAAAAAACAATTGAGCTTTCATCCTAAGTTCGCAAACAACATATAGAACCATAACTGTTACGATTGGAACGAGATAATTGCAAGATGAAATAAAGCACAAACAAGAACACCAAGATTTTACATGAAAACCCCAAGATAGAAAAAATCACGGACAGATGAGGAGAATTCAATAAATCAAGAAATTGAAATTATTTTACAAAATTTGATGCACTCAATCTAAATTTAACAATTCCTCTTAAGTTTCTATTGCTCTCTCAATACTTTATAGGTTACGAAGAGTATACATGTCGTGGAATATATAGGATCTTCATTGTCGTGTTTCAGATGGATTATAATTCAAGAAATGAAAGCAGAATCGCAACAAGACTCTGCCAAGATACACTGCCGATCGAGCTGTAGCCTTGCGGTGAGTGAGTGACGCAAGCAATGCTCGAACACTACCTCGAGTTTCAGATCAAATTTATTGTTTTCCTCCGTCATGAGCACCTAGGCACCAGGATCCTATCTTTGTCCAAAAGTCCAAAATCAAGTTTTCAACTTATCTAAAGTCCTTATTCCAATCAAACTCTCAATTCTTGATAAAACTTGATCCCCCTTCAAACCGAACTTCCAAACCAATAAGTATTTAAATCCCTTTATCAATCAAACACCAAATCATATTCAACTAAACATCAATTTACAATAAAGATTTGGGTCAACCACAACAAAGCTCCACATTGACACAAATTCCAAATGCAAGGAATTAGTCTTCATTCTTCAATAAGCAATTCTCCACCTCTTACACCAACCTCCTAAACGTTAATTCAAATAATGAATACCAACCAAGTCCAAAAAATTCTCAAACTTGACAATAGGGAGTGTCTTTGTCAACATATCAGCGGGATTCTCCTTGGTATCAATTTTGTTCACTACAATATCGCCACGAGCAATCACATCACACACAAAATGATACCAACATCAATGCGCTTTGTCCACTCGTGACATATTTGGTCCTTAGTTAGAAAGATAACATTTTGACTATTATAATACACTATAGAAATTTGCAAGTCTTTACTGATTTTACAAAACAAACCCCTCAAATAATCTTTTTTGCTGCTTCCAAATCTTTCATATTAGAATCTTCATTGAGTTATGCTTTAACCTTCATTGCCTCTTATTTATCCTTGGCAGCTATCAACATAAAGTACCAGATATGTAAATGACCCATCTTCACAATTTCTAAAGTACACACAATTGTCATAACTACATTTTTTAAAGTTATGAGTAGTCATGAACGATTCAAACTTTTATACCAATGCATTAGTGAATGTTTCAAGCCATAAAGAGACTTTTCAATTTACACACATATTTTCTCTCTATGTCTGGATTTCGATCTGTCCCTCATTTTACCACCAAATTTTCTGACTTAGTTCTCCCACTAATAACCAAACCCTCAACTTGGATTTCAGATCTACTTACAAGATGCTTCGTTTTCTCCTTTATTAGCAAAGTATCATAGACCTCATCAATTGTGAGAGTATCACGATTATAGAGTATAGTGTTTTTAAAAGTCTTATGAAGTTGGCAGAGAACACAAACAAAATTAATGCAAGATCCTCATCATCATACTTAACATCCATAGTTTCAAGATCAACTACAATCTCTTTAAACGTTGTCAAGTGATCATCTATGGAGTACCTTCTGTTAGCCCAGGAATAATTAACCAAGATGGGAGTGAATTGGTTTTCAAAAAAAAAATTCGACACTTAGTCTCAAAACAATTCAACACACAATATATAATCGCAAAGTATAAAACAATAAATAACTATGCAAATATGTTATCTTAATTCAAGTATGATATTGTACAATGTAAATAGCAATTTAAAGTAAAGTGCAATAATGTAAAGATAACAAACCGATTTAATGGGGTTCGATCCAATGCAATGATCTACGTCCCCGTTACCAAGCTCTACGTCACGAGTAAGGTCAATTTGTATTAAAGTGGTAACTTACAACAAGGAGTACGATCTTTTACAATGTTGAGCTTTTCGGGACCTCAACATAACCCACACTACCGAGCTTTACGGGACCTCGATATGACCCACACGGTGACTTACAACAAGGCGCACCAAACTTTATACAATGTTGATTTTTAAGGGACTACAACCGATCCACAATTTAAATGAATTTTACAATTCAAATCTTCTCTTCTTATCGAATAATAAAATCAAAATTGAGTACAAGAAGAGAAGAGGCAAACAATTCAATAGATAGCAAATGAATTAAGCTCAAGTGTTGATGTTGTAAACTTTGATAAAAGATAGATGATAAAATAGTTTGTATTGTTATCAAAGTTTTCAACAAATGATCTCTCTTAACAACATAACACAAGTTAAGTATGATGAGAGATTTACACTTCAATATAAGTGTTGGCAAAGAAAACTTTTATCAAGAGTTTGAAAATAGATGAGATTGAAAAGTTTCTTTGCAAGATTGAATTCTTGATGAAATGGGTAAAAACTAGTTTGAATCAATCAAAAAATTATTTGTAAATGAGATTGAATATAAAATCAATTAAATTCAAAGATTTTCAATAAATAACTCTCTTAATTTTCTCTCTAAAGTTATACAAATTGAATGTAAAGATAGTGAGTATTTATATATGAAAATCTGTCAAATTTCTGCCGTACCAGACGACTTTTACCGGACGTCCGGTAAAAACTCAACGGTCATTTTAGTCGTTATTTTAAATAAGATAGTTGAAATTTGACCGTTGTGGCCCAAAATCGATTTTACCGGACGTCCAGTAAAATCGTATCGGACGTCCGATACGACAATTTTACACCGGACAGCTTTCAGTATTTTGCTCATATTTTTTTCTCTCGATGTACGATTAAGGTGATTCAAAATGGGTTGGAAAGCTAACTCAAAGGGCTACAACTTTGCGTCAGAAATTATCGTCAAATTAGATCATCCTCCATGTCAAAAATCTGTCCCAATATGAGATTGAAAATCGGAGTATAACTTTTTGATTGAAAGTTGAAGTGTGATCTTTTAAGGGACGTTTGAAAATGATTTTTCAAGGTTTTTGATATATTACAAATGTTCATTTTTTCAAGATCATTCTCATGTCAAAACAATTTATGCAAATGATGAATTTATGAGAAGTACTTGAACTTTATGCACTTGCTAAATATTGACGAGTTCTACCTTATATATAAAATGAGGTTCGATAAATAACTCTATCTTCAATGTTCTTGATCTCTTCGAGCCTCTCTTTGACTTCTATCTCGAATGATTTGTCTTGAATGCTCATTTAACCTTCACTTGTACTTCATTTGAGTGTGAATAATAATCTTTATAACTTTAAAGGCTTAAACATTTAATTCAATTTGTTAGTAAATAAGATGGACTTGTTTGTTATAATCAAAACATTAAGGTCATGATCAATCATAGGTCAACACCTTCAAACGTACGGTAAAAATACAAACGCTGCTTTAAATTTAACTCACTTGTTAAACTCTTGGTCATACAAAGTGGCTTTACCCTCAACCACAATGCAGCGGCACTTTTCGCCTTAAGAACATCCTGAAGAATATTATTTGAAAGATGAAGATGAATTTGGGATAGGAGTTTTTGATCCCTATGCTGTTTTTCATCCTATGTCTAGGTGGAAGACATTTTATCAAACCCTAACAAGGTATCATCCAAATCCATCTATGAGAGCATGGCTCTCATCTTCATTTGCCATAGCAAAAACCTTGTGTTGCGATCCAATAGTAGAATATTATACTTCATTGTTGCCATGCAGAATTTCTACCTTGCTCCGATACTATTTTATTATGATAGGAACAAGCTACTTGGAAAACTCCAAAAGCAATTTTTCAACTTATCCAAAGTCTTTCTTCCAATTAAACTCTCAATTCTTAATGAAATTTGATCCCCTTTCAAACTGGACTTCCAAATCAATAAGTATTTAGATCCCTTTATCAGTCAAACACCAAATCCTATTAAACCAAACATCAATTTTCGATAGAATTCGGGTTACACCATAACAATACCCCTACCTCTCTCAGCTCTTCAATCTTTAATGTGCTATTTTACTTATTTTCGCTTTGAATCAAATTAGTTTCTTGTTTTTGAACCTGATTAACTATTGGCGTTATGGAAATTGTTGACCTATGGTCAAACCGTATATTTTAATTATAATAAACAATTTATGTTTATCTCTAATTTAATTTTTAAATTGATTACATGTTGGCAAAATGAGTTAAAATCATTGAACGAGAAGTTTGTCAATCAAGGAAGCTCAAATGAAGATCGATCAATCACTCATGGAGACAAGCGTTGCGTCATTTCAAATGAAGCAACAAATCGAGCACTCGAACCAAATTAATCGATGACTTTGTAACTAGATTTCTCTTTGCTCGGTTGTAAAGGTAAAGCACTTTAATTCTTGGCAATGATACTTTGCAAACTCAAGAAATGGTTTTCTCATACACTAAAAAATTTACGTGACGAAAATGTTTGCACAAAATTATTTTTCAAATTGAAGTTTTTCCAACCTATCAAAACAAACTTACTTTGAAAAATCAGGTAAAAAAACATCATTAATTGCAAACAAAACAAAAATAAAAACGACCCAGACCAACACTAGTCATCCGAACGTCCGGATGTTTGGTTCGTCAGCAACGATCGATTTTTTGATCATTCTAACAGAGTTGTTCAATGGCTAGTTGGGGTCGTTCGGTTCTGAACCGGACGTCCGGATGATCATCCGATTTGGCAGAGTCTTTGGTATTTTTCAAATACTATAAAAACCAACTCACCTACCATTTGAAAAACAACTTTTGAGCAATCAATTTGATATTCCTTGAGAGCTATCATTGATTTCTTATATCATTAACTATCAAATCATTTTGCTCTTGAAATCTTTGATAAAAATTTATTCTTGAAAATTATTTTATACATCAAATATTCACAAACCTAACTCTTGAGATTCATTCATTGCTACCCATTAAAGTATTTGCCTACTTCTCTTCTTATACTTAACCTTGTATTCATAATTTATTAAGAAGAGAAAATTTTAACTTGTAAACTCATTTCGAATTGTGGGTCGTGTTGAGGTCCCGGAAAGCTCAACGCTGTAAAAGGATAGGTGCTCCTTGGTTGTAAGTCATCGGAAGCGTTGTAAAAAGTTGGATTGTACTATAAGTCAATCAATATAGTGAAAAAGGCTTTGCTCATACCGAAGAGCTTGGTAATGGAGGACGTAGATCATTACATTGGATTGAACCTCCATAAATATATCGTTTGCACTCTCTTACCATTTTACTTAACGCTTTTACTTTGTGCAAATTACATTGTTCCACTTACTTGCTTATTTGTGTTTAGTTATCTTCTATTATTTGCTCTTTTATTATATTAAAACTTGAGTTATTCACAAAAAAGTTTTAATAACCAATTCACCACCTCTTGATTAGCAAATCTTGGGCTTTCAGAAATAATGTTCTACTTTTGGACTAATTTTCTAGTTTGAACCTAATTATTGATTGACCTAATTAACATGATGTTAGGAACCATTAGTGAAACCAAATGACTCAAATCAACTTGGTTTGGTTTGGGTCGGGTCGATTCAATTTGAAAGTCAATGTTGGGAATTTGGGTTTCGATTCACCCAAATCGAATTGTGCGGTTACCGGGTTCAAAGTAAACCCAACTTGACCCACCCTCGACCTTACTTGTCTGAATCCAAGTCAACAAAAATTTTTTTTGGTGATTTTGACAACAAATTTTAGCACACAATAGTACTGCTTTGCACACTATTGTGCAGCAACTAGCCTATTTTGAAAAGGAAAAATTAGGGTGGAACGTCCCAACTTTTCATATAGTGTACACAATCTTTAAAATTGAGATGTCGAGTCCCCAAACTAAATAAATGTTTGAAGTCTAGGTCCTTACGTTATTGAACTTTCAGTGTAGAGACATTAAAATTGCACTCAACTCTTTACCTGATTTGGAGCTGGACATTAAGTGGTTGAAGATTTTTTCTTCTAACTTTTAGTCATGTTAAACTGGCATATGGTTTAATTGGAGCAGGGCGGATATAAGGTCTGGCTGGACTAGGTCTTTTTAATTAGGGAAAAATTCATGGATCAGGAAAATTAAAAATCAGATCACAATGTTTAAATTTACAAAACTCAGGTTTTTCCATGAATTAATTAATAATATTTTACAATTAATCTATTAAATTAAATATTTAACTGTAATATAATATAATTGACCCATTCCACCTCCATAACCCCCACTGCTCCAGCGACTATTCCGGTGATCGGTGACAACTCCGACGACTGTTCTTCGGTCGCGCTTAATTTTGGTGACTGCTCCGATTTCGAGGTCACATATATCTTATTAAGTAGTTAAAAATTTAATTTTCAGTCACAACTTATTAAATTAATTGGTCACTAATTATTTCGAGATCACAGATCAAAAAACTGAGCTATTCACAATTGACTTCATTGGTCGCTGATTTTTTTATGGAGATTACAGATTTTTAATTGGTCACAATTTAAAAAGTTATTCCACATTTGTTGGTCACATGTTAACGAATTTTAAGGTCACGGTCACAATCTCAATATATCAACAATACTTGATCACATGTCACAGATCGACCAAATATAGGGTCAAAGACACTTCGTCACATCCGCCACACCCATCCTCAATCCCAATACACCAACAATATATGGTCACATGTCACAGATCGACCAACTAGTAGGTCACATACATTATTCGTTGCATCCCTGCCATCGCTACCACCTCCACAACCATCTCCCAATAATAACACTAACCACATATCAACCCAAACCACCATAGATCAACACAAACCACCACCAACAGATCTTCCACCAACAACAGCCACACACACAGATCCATCCCCACACCCATAGATCCACTGCTGAGCCACACACCCCACCTAACTGCTTCAATGTAATTTCCTCGTCCACCTGCAACAGACAAAAAAATTGAAAATAAACCAAAAATTCAAAACTGAAGTACAAAGGAGCCCTTAATTTTTTAAAATCTGAAGATCTATACCACTTTGAGAATCACCAAGAATGAACAAAAAAAAAAAAAAAAAGAGAGAGAAAAGCTGCAAGAACTTAAAATTCAACTTACAAGAATTAGATTCAATATATTCAGAGGATAAAGTGGTGTTTCCAGTCAAAACAACATTGCGAAAGGATGACAAGGCACTCATCAAAGAGAAAGGACACTAGAAAAACAATACCCAAAACTTCAACATATTTCCTTTTGGGGGGGTTTTTCTTCTCCTGTAGAACAAATGAAAACAAGTAAAGATAGTGGTTCTTGATTTATTATTTTCCCAATTTTCAGCAAAAACCCGTCTCAAAAGTCCCAAAAATAAGAAAAATAATACTAGATAATTCTGTTTTTAGATTAAAATTTAAAAAGATAATCACATCCTCATAATCATGTATGGAAATAGCATACAATGACATAGTGCATCAGCCTTGAATGAATGACGCACACAAAGAGAGAAGAGTACCTTGAAGCTGTCGGAAAATGGAAGTGACGCGTTCAGGAGAATGGAAGCCCTTAATGTTTTTTAAATCTAATTCACAGCAGCGCGTCGCCGCTGTGATTCGCAGCGGAGGGAGGTGGAGGGGAAGAGACCGACGGCTGGTGGCGGGCGGTGGAGGCAGCAGGCGACAAAAGAGGGGAGAGAAATGGTGAGAGTTAATCTATGGTTTTATATTTATAAAGAATTTGGTAGGGTAGATAGGGTGGGGTACATAGGTTAATTTAATTTTATAATATCCTTATCAATATTAATTGTGAAATTAAAATCTGATTTTTGATTAAAAAATGTTGAAACCTGATTTTTTAAAATGTGAAAGAAAAGGTCTGGTTTCGTGTAATTACCACTTTTAATTATTCTCTTATAATGCAAAAAGCATTTTATCGAGTTTTTTTTTTCTCTCTCTCTCTTTTTTTTTTTACATATTAACTTAGCATTAAAGACTTTTTAATCTAGCCCTGGCTCCACCCCTGCATTGAAGTTTTTGTCACATAAATATTCAAATTCACGTGTTTAGATTGAGGAGCTCAACTCAATTATTGAAAGTAGAGATATGTAGTTGTTCTATTCGATCTAATCCAATTGATAATCCCAAAGATGAGATATGCCCGACCAATAAAAACTCGAGGAAGAATTACTCCTTTTTGAGGTGTTTGGAGGTCGACCTCCTCGGGACATTATGCTCACGGGACCATCCCTCGATTATATTTTAGCTATCAACAGCATTTCATCCTTGACGAATTATGAGACCAAAGTCCTATCATTAACCAAACATTGGAAAAACACCAAGTCAACTCGAGTACAACTCCTTATTGCATTAGAACTCTAAGGGATCTCCACGTTGTAGTCCTACTAGGAGTCCACCACCTACCTCTATAAATACCTCATTCTCATTCATTATCAAGGTACGTGTTTACACACAATTTTCAGCATATAGTCTTTTCTTATTCTCTCTCTGACTTAAGTATCGGAGGGGCGACGAGGATACACTTCGACGCCTTTGTTTCAAGTACTGAAAGATCTCGTTCGTGCTCATATTTGGTCGTCAAGCTCGAATTTCATCAGGTGCGATTTTTTGTAGCATCACCAATCATCATGTTACAAGGAATTAATGTGAAATATTAAGTAAAGATCCCTTCTCCACTTACAAAATATTTGGTTGAT
Source organism: Fraxinus excelsior (assembly GCA_019097785.1). Lineage (NCBI taxonomy): Eukaryota > Viridiplantae > Streptophyta > Magnoliopsida > Lamiales > Oleaceae > Fraxinus > Fraxinus excelsior. The sequence continues at coordinate 21,459,638 of CM032630.1, forward strand.
AATTAAAACACAAACATAGTATCTTTATGAAAAATTTAAAGTCATTTGGTTTAGGTTCTGATATAGGCATTTTGTTTTAGGGCTCTAGAAAGTAGAACTCGCTATATTTTGCAAATACCGAATAGATTGTCTCGCAATCTTTTCCCTTTTATTCTTAATTCCAAATACTAAAAGTCCTTTTTCTGTTGTTAAGTTACGACTTTAAGATAAATAATTTTTTTCCACCCAAAGTGTTAGCAGATGAAAATGCCATCATAAAGAATAAAGCATCTCTATTTTGGTTTATTGCGAAGTTTCTTATTTGTATTTAGGTTAAAGAAAATGATTTTGTTAGTGGTACATCAAGATATACATAGTGGTGTACACCCCCTCACATGGGGGTGGGACCCGCTTGATCGACCCGCTTGATCAAGCGGGTCCCACCCCATGTGAGGGGGTGTACACCCTTATTTACATTTCTTAATGTACACAAAGAATAATTCTAAAGAAAAACTCCTGACATTGATCAAATATATTATTTGAAGTTGTGGTGTAAGGAAAGACTCATTTAGATACCAATCATTTAAATACATGATGGGTCCGCAAATTTAGAAAAGAAAAGCACATCACTAGTGTCAAGTAAGGCTGTCGGGTTCTATTAACAAATGAAAAACTCTTCACGCACCTTGCACGTTACAGGGGACCGGCTAGCCCCCTGTCATCATCAAGACTTGACATCATTTTTTTTTTCCTCTCACAGTCGGAGTCTTTTGCTTTTTTCTCTGCCAGATTTTTTCCTAAAGATTTTACAATTTTCTTAATTTTCGCCTCCTTTTTTGCTTCTCCTTGAACTTCAATTCCAGCATTTTTCTCCTCTACGGGGCTTTCCTCATTAATTTTCTCTTCATTACCTTCAGCATCTCATTTTTCATTAAGTGTTCTGCAATTTCAGCTGGTGTGACTTGCACTTCCTGGATTAAGCCTTTTATATCGGGAAACAGCCTCTCATGATCATGGATTTCCAAACAATTCAATGCCAAGACGTCGAATCCAGCAGGCATGCAATGAGACATGTGAATGTGCATGTCCATCCGACCAGGACGTAACAGTGCAGGATCGATCTTCTCCTCGTGGTTTCGTTGTGAAAATTATGATCCATTCGTCTCCGCAATTAGACCATAGTCCATCCATGAAGTTGAGCAAACCCGATAAAGTTAACTGCATTGAATATGCACATCAAAACTCAGGCTAAGAACTATGTGTAAAAATTTCAACTCTGCTTAATCAAATTATGCCATTAAAAAAACCTAAAAAGGTCGACTAACCTTATTATCGGAAGGTTCAGGCTCAGCGTCCCGGTTGAGCATCGGAGCACTGCAATCAATATCTTCAAATCATATATATCAAACTTCAAGTAATTTGCCATTGCTGCAATCAAGCTCGATTTCCCTGTCCAGGGATGCCCATACAGAAGATACCATCTTTTCCAAGCCTTTCCAACTTTCTTATAATACTCTTTTCCCCTCACAAATCTGTTCAAATCCTCAATAATTTGTGCTTTCAATTGTGGGTTCATTGCCAATTTCTCAAAAGTCACAGGATGATCCAAATTCACACAGCTCCAAAGCCCACTTACATTTCCCCCGATCTTCATCATCATCTGAGTCAGAATATGGACAATCCCTTGTGTACAATTTCACATTCCTGTCTTTTTCCCTACGTTCTTTGGCCTTTTGAATGACAAAAGGCAAATACTCATTCAATACAGTTTCTCTGTACTGTTTATCAAAACTGAGTTCAAAGTACCTTCTTCTCAGACTGAAGACGATTTTTTGAATTTTCTGGCACTTCCAAGACAAACTGCCATGTGAGTTCAATGCCGTTGAAAGGATCAATTACAAGCTCATTTTTTTCCATACTTAAACTGATACTTTTCTTCTTGGGATTCTTGCTTACCTTGAATCTCTTAGTATTTGGGTTGATTTTCGTGTGTAGATAAATCTCGGTAGATTCGTAGATTTGTTTTCGGGTCATGCCCCTGTTCTCGTCCACCACAATCGTGATTTGGGTCGATAATGGAGTCATAAAATAGCTGAAAATTCGAGTGAAAACAGAAAGAATATAGGATTTTAAAGCTCGTGGATAATATCATGTGCCATGGATCGGATGACTGCATATTTCAAGAACAAAATATTTGGGATTGAATTATTGAAATGCTCTTGTTCACCTTTGAGATTGGCTGAAAAATCGAAATTCGAGGCTATTGGTTAATGCGACGAGAAATGCTGGGTAACCCAAACTAACATGATGAGTGTTGGTCTGAATGTACACATTAACATTATTATTGTTGTTGTTGTTGTTATATATATATATATATATATATACTAGGTTTAAGCAACGTGCAATGCACGTTTGCTTAGTTATATATAATTTTTTTGGTTCATTAAATAATTAATGATGTAATGTTTATGTAATTGATAAATAATTACACATTGTGATATATTAATTTTAACTTGTGTTAAATTCTAAATTAAAATGTATAAGTTTGTGTTTCGTACTATTATATTATATTAAATTTTGTATTTAATCATGAACTTTTTGTACATAATAAAATAATAGATAAACATTATAATACAAAACTAAATAAATAAATATTTTTTCTTCATTGAGTTCAATGTACCTTACCAAATAAACTATTAGCATTTTTAAATTGATAATCTCCACATCCATTTTTTTTTGTTTCATTTTTTCCTAGTGACTAAAATGTAGTAGTACAAAGTTTTTTGCATTTTTCATTCATTTATTAATAATGTTCTAAAAGGCGTAATGCGTTGCGAGATGTCGATGTTGAGAATCAAGAATCACAAGTTTAGGCGTGTCAATACGAAGGATAATCGTCATAATACGTTTCGTATTTTTAATATTATTTTAATTATTTTTAAGACATTAAATATATTTTTATTTTAAAAATTATTTTTTTCTATATTATAAAAAAAAGAGATTTTTTACTATATCATAAAATCATCTAATATTTAAAAATAATACTTACTAAACATTTAATATAATAATATAATATTGCCAAATAGTGTTAGGAGAATTTTAATTTTTTTTATTAATTAAGGAACTAAACATAAGCATTAATCTTAGGATTTATACGAAAAGTTTGCGGATTTGATAATTAATTCCGATATTTGAAAATGGAGATGAAGGATTTTGATTCACAATCGAGAATGATTCCGACATGAAGTTTGTGGAAATTCAACTGCGGTCGAACCGAATGCAATAAATACATAAAAATAATTTAAAGTAAATCTATCTTTACTAATTAGATTCATTATCTTACAATTAGTCCCACACTAAAAATTAAAAATAAATATGTTAAAATAGTTTACTTTGTTAAATTAAAATATTTTAAACTTATAGAAAATAATATCTAACATTAATATATTAATAAACAAGTGCAATTTAAGTTAAATTTGAAAATTAAATAAATGAAAGAATGAAAGTGAATATTACAATTTAATTAGTTGTAATTCAAAATCAAAATAGTCAATTAGACATTCATTTGAAAATGATTTTGATGAGTATTTTAACATTTTTTTTTTGTCACTATCCCACATTGAAAATTTATAAAACTATTGGAGTTAAGAGCATATATAAAATGCACAATCCCACATTGAAAGTTTATGAAACCTTTGGAGAGAAATATATCTATAAAATGAGCATGACATCCAATACTTCTACATGGGCTTTAGAATTGTAAATTTTGAAGCCCAATTATGGAGTTAAATGATTTTTAAATTAAAAAAATTTCGTTAGTTTTTCCGTTAAATCAAGAAATTCCGTTAGTTTTTCCGTTAAACCAACAAATTCCGTTAAATACACACTTTTTATATATACTAGGTTTAAGCAACGTGCAATGCACGTTTGCTTAGTTATATATAATTTTTTTGGTTCATTAAATAATTAATGATGTAATGTTTATGTAATTAATAAATAATTACACATTGTGATATATTAATTTTAATTTGATAGTGTTAAATTCTAAATTAAAATGTTTAAGTTTGTGTTTCGTACTATTATATTATATTAAATTTTGTATTTAATCATGAACCTTTTGTACATAATAAAATAATAGATAATATTATAATATAAAACTAAATAAATAAATATTTTTTCTTCATTGAGTTCAATGTACCTTACCAAATAAATTATTAGCATTTTTAAATTTATAATCTCCACATCCATTTTGTTTTTTTAGTTTCATTTTTTCCTGGTGACTAAAATGTAGTAGTACAAAACCTTTTGCATTTCTCATTCATTTATTAATAATGTTTTAAAAGGCATAATGCGTTGCGAGATGTCAATATTGAGAATTAAGAATCACAAGTTTAGGTGTGTCAATGCGAAGAATAAGCATCATAATGTTTTTTTGTATTTTTAATATTATTTTTAAGACATTAAATATATTTTTATTTTAAAAAATAGTTTTTTTCTATATTATAAAAAAAATAGATTTTTTACAATATTATAAAATCATTAAATATTTAAAAATAATACTTACTAAACATTTAATATAATATTATAATATTGTTAATTAGTGTTAGAAGAATTTTAATTTTTTTATTAATTAAGGAACTAAATATGAGCATTAATCATAGGATTTATACGAAAATTCTGAGGATTTGATAATTCCGATATCTAGAAATGGAGATGAAAGATTTTGGTTCACAATCAAGAATGATTCTGACGTGAAGTCCGTGGGAATTCAATTGAGGTCGAACCAAGTGTAATAAATACATAAAAATAATTCAAAGTAAATCTATCTTTACTAATTAGATTCATTATCCTACAATTAATCTCAACACTAAAAATTAAAAATAAATATGTTAAAATAGTTTATTTTGTTAAATTAAAATATTTTAAACTTATAGAAAATAATATCTAACATTAATATATTAATAATCAAGTGCAATTTAAGTTTACAAAATAATATCTAACATTAATATATTAATAATCAAGTGCAATTTAAGTTTAGAAAATAATATCTAACATTCATTTATTATTAAATAATGGATTTTCAACATACACAACATCAATGGTCATGGCTTAATTGCTATTTAATGGAAACAATAAAACTAACGGTGAAAATAGATTTTTCGTTAAAACAACAAATTCCGTTAAATTTTCCGTTAAAACAAGAATTTTCGTTTTATAGGCACTTTATACACACACACACACACACACACACAAAATCAATCAAGAAAGAAATTTTTTTTGTGATACATGACCCCCATTTGATACGGATTAAAATTTAAATTTTAATCAAAATTAATAATTAATTTTAATCACATAATTCCACTCACAATTTTTTAATCATACATTTAGTTAATTTTTATAAAATTCTATTACAATTCTTATTTTAATCCTCACCAATTAAGGGTATAAGCTTTCAACTATCTTATGCCCATTTTTAAGCCTCATTTCTCAAAATTAATTTTTGCTAAAATTCATTTCCAATCCCATATTTTCCTAAGAAAATAATTTTGCGCATAAATTCAATTTTTTTAATCATACATTCTCCAAAAATATTATTATCACAAAATCTATTTTTTTTTTTTTTTTTCATAGAAAGGGCTCAATTGATAGCTGGTGCAAAATGTTTTATCATTTGTTTCATTGTGTAAATAATTTATGCTATTTCAATTTTGACATTTGAATCACATAGACCTTTCTTTACATAAAAGATCTATTTTTTTTTTCCTAATAAAATGATGAAAGTACCCTCCTCTATAAGCCATTGTTTGATTCATATTATTTTCAAAATATATTTTTCTCTAAAATATATTTTCAACCACACATTTTTTAATAAAATAATATTACATTCAAACTCAAAACATTTTGTAATATTTAACCATACATTCTTCATCAAATCACTATTCTAAAATGTATTTTTGGCAAAAAGATGGGTTTCAGATAGGCTCTAAATAAAAAAAAATATGAAAAAAATGAAAAAAAAATAAAATAAAAAATAGCCAGAATCCCAAGTCTTTTGTAAAGTTTAACATCTCTCACTTAAAACAAGTAAAACATATTAATAAAGGAAAAAAGTTTATATTCCCCACCACACAACATCTACCCGGTCATCAACCTCTTCCGACCAACATCGCCACTACAAAAATCCATGAAAGAATGAGATTGTTAAACAAGGCGCAGAAACGTTTGAAGTTGGCAACGAAACCAATCCCATAAACGTGGCACTACCCAATGTGCTTTTGTTCCAAATTCAGAATCACCGATTGCTGATGAAGCATAATGGTAATCAACATGTCTTCTATCACTTCGACCAAACCCATTTTCAAGCCCATAAGCATTCATCTAAAATATTTGAAAACATTATAATGGTAAAAACTAACTACTTCAGTATGAAAAAATAAAGAGAAAGGAATGGAAGAGAATAGAAACAATACCTTAGTATCGGTGCTCAACTTATGCTAACTACATGTGAATTAATTCATAGTAGGGCTCATAATTTAAATGATTCACCAATTAATTGGTTTGTCATGTCCGTTGAAGTTGTGTGAAGCTTTGTTGTCCACTAAACTAAGTTACACATTTTGAAATGATGAAAATCTAGACAAGTTGGTAGAAAATATCTTGTAAAGTTAAGCAAGTTGGTAGAAAATATCTTCTAAAGTTAATCTATACAAGTGGGTAGAAAAAATCTTGTAAAAATCCATCAAGTTTGGCTATATATAGAGCCAAACTGTATGAGAAATATATGAAGGAAATGTGTTAGAAAAACATTCTCAAAATGTAGTCATCAAAGCTCCTTCATCCTTTGATCTGATCATTGTAGAACAACAGAGATTTTGTTATGTTTTTATATGTTTTATATTAAATAACCCGTATGTAGACTAACCGGTATCCACTCCTTCATATACAATCCAAGTATATTTTTAAGAGCTCTCTTGATAGAGCTTTAGAACAAGTGAAATCCCAACAATGTCATTTACTAAGGTGCTTAGGAGAACATTTCTACATAAGAGACTTTGTTGCTAAAATCGTGAAAAAAAAAAAAAAAAAAACTGAGCCATAAACATCTCTACAATTTTCGACCCCTTCCCATTTTAATTGATTCTAGTGACTCGAAATCAAGTTGCAGTGGATTTTGAATGGCTTTTAATGAGAAAAAACTAAATATGGTATAATAAGATTAGGAATTTCATCGTTTGTGAGGGATGATTGCCTTGGCGACCATATGCCATCGAAGATGGCAGCGGTGCTTCAAAATCAATTACCTATTCTCGGGCAAGGGTTCCAATGTAATAGGCATTTTCTAATAATCAAAACTTTTTTCCCCTTGCTGTATTTATAAGGAGAAAAAGGGGGGAGACACTAATGAAGAAATGGTTTGGATTTTTGTGCAACAATTGGAAAATCGGCGTATCTTACACTTTTTCTGCATTTTCTTTACAGATTTTCATCACTATTACTATTCTTCATCTATTTGAATGCGTGTTATAAATTTATTCAAGAATGATAATGGAAGGGAAAATTGATATATAATGTACCTTGAAAAAAGATAAAAACCAACGTGAAATCAAAACAAGGAGAAAAATTAATTGAGCAGGTGGGCCCATGTGCACCCATGAACTTGAACCAGGTGTGTACCTGGCTGGCTTGCTTGACATAACTATGCGCATACATGGTGCTGAAAACTAGCCGTTGATGATGATTTGTAGAGAATTGAAGGAGATGACTAGCCGTTGATGATGATTTGTAGAGAATTGAAGGAGATGAAGTAAAAGGCGGGAAGAAGATTTGATTGAGAAAATAATCTGAATTACAAAATGATACCAGCAACCACTTATTTATACACAAGTTGGACAGGAAGCTCATACCATATTGATGAAGGGGAATGTGTACAATTACATAAATAACCTTATCTAAATGGGCTTAACACTCCCCCTCAAGATGAGGAGTATATATTCAATACTCTCATCTTGTATAATAGCAACTTAAATCTGGTTCCACCAATGGCCTTTGTCAGCAAATCTGCTATTTGACTTTGAGACGTTGTAAACAACATTTTCACTTCACCAGCTTGGACTTTGTCTCTAACCAAATGGTAATCAATTTCTATATGCTTCGTCCTTTCATGGAAAACGGGGTTGCTTGATATATGAATTGCCGACTGATTATCATAGAATAACAAGGCTGCCTTCGACTTCTTCACCCCTAAGTCGATCAACAGATTTTTCAACCAACTTAACTCACACACAGCAGCAGCCATTGACCTGTACTCTGCTTCAGCAGAAGACCTTGATACCGTATGTTACTTTTTGGATTTCCATGATATTAATGAGTTCCCCAAAAAGATACAATAACCTATAATAGACCTCTTAGTGTCGGAGCATGTAGCCCAGTCTGCATCACAGTAGCCTTTGAGCTGAAGATCAGGTTTACTCTCAAAAAATAAACCATGTCCTGGTGATCCTTTCAAGTACCTTAAAACGCGGTGTGTAGCCTCCATGTGGGGCTATTTTGGTGATTGTAAAAACTGGCTCAACAATTGCACAGCATAAGAGAGATCAGGTCGTGTTATGGTTAAATATAGTAGTCTTCCTACTAGTCTTCTATACTCACTTGCATCCAAGACATTGCTTCTTTCATCCTTGCTCAGCTTCAAATTGTGTGGAAGGGGATTAGCTGTTGGCTTAGCACCCAAATAACCAGCATCAGTTAAAACATCCAGAGCATATTTTCTTTGGCATATAGAAATGCCTTCTACTGTTCTAGCAATTTCAAGACCAAGAAAATACTTAAGAATCCCCAAGTCCCTCAGCTTAAATTTCTTATTTAACTCCTTCTTGAATTGATCAATATATGATAAATCATTTCCACCAATTATGATATCATCTACATAGACTAATATCACAGTAAAGGAGCAGCCATTTTGTTTGCTAAATAAGGAATAATCTACCTTTGATTGTTGAAATCATTGTGACAGAATACATGAGGCCAGCTTAGTGTTCCACTGTCTGGAGGCTTGTTTAAGCCCATATATTGACTTATTTAACTTGTAAACAAGACGTTCACCACAGTCCCCCTGCTGCTCATACCCTGGAGGCATCACCATGTAGACTTCTTCATGTAATTCACCATGTAAAAAAGCATTACTGATGTCCAACTGATGCAACTCCCATTTTAATTGAGTAGCAACAGCCAACAAAGTCTTGACAGTCACCAATTTTGCTACAGGAGAAAAAGTCTCATCATAGTCTAAACCTGATTGCTGAGTAAAACCTTTGGCAACGAGGCGAGCTTTCTTTCTCTCCTCAGTTCCATCTGAATGAAGTTTAACCTTATACACCCATTTACATGCCACTGGCTTCTTGTTGGCTAGGAGCTTAACAACATCCCAGGTCTGGTTTGAAACAAGGGCCTTGTATTCCAAATCCATAGCAAGACACCAATCCGGATATTTAGAAGCTTCCTCAAAAGTGTGAGGCTCAAACACAGTAGACAAAGCTAATGCATAATTTTTGTGAGCAGAAGACAACTTAGTGTAAGCAAGATGATCTGATATTGGATATTGCTTACTTGATGCAAGACCTTTGCCCATAGAGTCTGATGAAGGTGTAGGTGCCTTGGAGGATAGATTACAGTGATAATCCAAGAGGTATGAAGGTGGTTTAATGGTTCTTTTTTATTTTTGAACAGGAATCAGAGGTGAAAAGGTAGGATTCTGAGGTGAGGATGGAATCTGAGATTGAGTAATAGGATTATCAGAAGTGGAAATATGATCAGAAGGTGGATTGGATACATCAACTGGACTATGGATAGAATGAGAATTGGGAATATCAGGAAAAAGAAAAGGTTGGGGTGAAAATAAGTACTGATCAGAAGGAGAAGAATCTGTAGAGTTGGTTAAAGATTGCAAGAGGGATGGATGCTGAAAAGGGAAGATGTTTTCATGGAAAATAACATCTCTAGAATGGAAAACTGTATTAGTACGAAGGTTATATAATTTATAAGCCTTCATACCATAAGGGTAGCCAATGAAGATGCACGGTACTGCTCTAGGATCGAACTTTGATCTGTGTCTTCTCAAAGTAACAGCATAACATAGACAACCAAACACCCTGAGGTGGGAAAGCGAAGGTGCTGAGTTATAGAGTTTTTCATATGGTGACTTATCATCAAGAACAGAGGTGGGAGTTCTATTTGTAAGATGTGTGGCAGTCAGAATGCAGTTTTCCCAGAATTTATGTGGCAAATTTGCCTGAAATTTGAGTACTCGAGCAATGTTTAGGATATGTTGATGCTTCCTCTCAACAATCCCATTTTGCTGTGGAGTTTCAACACAGCTAACTTGATGCAAAAACCCTTTGGAATGATAGAAATATGTCATTAGAAACTCAGCACCATTATCAGATCTTATTGTTTTTATGTTGGCTTGAAAGTGAGTTTGAATTAATAAGTAAAAGTTGCGAATAATAGGTCTGGTTTGCGACTTAGTTTGCATTAGATAAGTCCATGTGACTTTGCTATAGTCGTCAACGATGGTGAGAAAGTAATGAGATCCATCTAGAGAAGAATTGGAGTAAGGCCCCCAAATATCACAATGAATGATATCAAAAGCCTTAGAAGCTCTCGTTTCACTAATGGGAAAAGGAAGTTTATGTTGCTTGGCCATATGGCAAATTGAACAATGTAAGAATTTATTAAATGTGATGTCAGAAGCATATTTATGAAAAGTAGATAGCTTTGAAATGGGCACATGACCCAAACGACAATGCCATATATCAATATTACTGGTGACATTACTGATGTTTTGAACACTACAAGAGGTTGCAACACCTTTACTACAATGGAAATTAGAAATAAGGCTGCAACAAGATATAATAGGTGTATCATTGGAATGTTTAACAGAATGTACACTGAATTGGCGAGATTTGATGAGTGACTTGCTTTTGGACTTGAAGTGTGAATGATGGTCAGGAGTTTGAAAATGATATACTCCATCCTCAAGTTTGCCTACCCCAATCACCCTCCATGTTAAAAGATCCTGCACAAAACAAACATTATGCACAAAAGTCAAAAAACAATTATGCTTAAGGACCAAATTGCTGGCAGATATCAAATTGAAATTAAACGATGGCACCACTAGAACATCAGTTAGGATTAAATCATCTGATAACTTTACAGTTCCAACTTTAGTCACAACAACACGATATCCATTAGGCAACTGAACAAAAGCCTTGGATTCAGCTATAATAGTGTTTAGATAATCGCTAGAGCAAACCATATGTTCAGATGCTCCTATGTCAATTATCCACTTGATTCCATCAGCTTCCATATTATTACAGAATTGATTACCTGAAAAACCAGAAGTTTCAGGAATAGATGATGAGGCCAATGAAATTTCTGGTGATGTTGAATTTCCAGTAGACAAACGTCCTTGCAATTGAGGAACAAGCATAGCTAAGAGTTGCTGGCACTGATCAGGGGTGAAAGGAGCCTTCGACTGTGAAGAGAATGTCTCAGACTTTCTATCAATAGGAACATGAGCCACTGCACTGGCAATAGGCGGTCTACTTCTAGCATACCTATGACCTGGAGGATAACCTACAAGTTTGTAGCATTTTCCCTTGACGTGTCCTATCAAACCACAATAACTGCACATAGGTTGTTCTCTCCTCTGAGGTGTACTGTAAGAGTTATACTTCTGATTTGTGCTTGGTCTATTCATCAGTTTACCAACAAAGGTAGCTGCCTCGAAATGTTGCTGTCTTTTTGCAGCAACATCCTTCTGTTTTTCATCTTGTAAAATCAACGCAAATACCTTGTTTAATGAAGGTAAGGGATCCATTAACAATACTTGGCTTCTAACAGCAGAAAATTGATCATCAAGCCCCATCAAAGGTAAGGGATCCATTAACAATACTTGGCCTCTAACAGCAGAAAATTGATCATCAAGCCCCATCAATAGGTCTGGTTTGCGACTTAGTTTGCATTAATAAGTAAAAGTTGCGAATAATAGGTTTGGTTTGCGACTTAGTTTGCATTAGATAAGTCCATGTGACTCTGCTATAGTCATCAACGATGGTGAGAAAGTAATGAGATCTATCTAGAGAAGAATTGGAGTAAGGCCCCCAAATATCACAATGAATGATGTCAAAAGCCTTAGAAGCTCTCGTTTCGCTAATGGGAAAAGGAAGTTTATGTTGCTTGGCCATATGGCAAAATGAACAATGTAAGAATTTATTAAATGTGATGTCAGAAGCATATTTATGAAAAGTAGATAGCTTTGAATATGGCTGGACAAAAGTCCCGAACCGAACCGGACCGAACCGAACCCGAACCGAGCGGTTCTTCATAAATTAAATACCCGAACGGGTACCCGAATTGAGAACCGAACGGTTTGGGTCGGGTCTCGGGTCTAGACCAAGAACCGAAGAACCGAATAAGACCCGAATCTAAATAATTTTTTTTTATTTTTTAATTTTTATATTGGATTAATTAAAAATTTTAAATTTTTTAAAATAAATTAACACATTAATCTAGCCAAATTTATTTTTAAGAAAATTACCTCGAACCCTACTTTTCAAGATTCATATTCAAAAATCAAGTGAAAAATTTAATCTTTCAAAAATAGGATGTTTTAATTAATATATTAGTCTGAATTAAAAAAAAAACAAAAAACAAAAAAATGAAACAAACCGAATCTTAAAACCGGCCCATTTCTTCCCTGTCGCGTTATTGCCAATTTCCCCCAATTGAAACCCCAGCCACGATTAGGAATTGGAATCCATCTTCCCTCAATTTCCCCCAATTTCCCTACACCGTTACACCCACTGGCGCTACACCTCCGGCTGCTACACCCACTGGCGCTACACCTCAGGCCGCTACACGCACTGGCGCTATACCTCCAGTCGCATTTTAAAGCCCAAAGCTCGCGCTTCTACCGAAACCATACGGAAATTGATGTCGGACCTGTAATTCATCTTTCAAACCACCTTTGCCAAAAAACCATCTTCATTTAGTCGTTGGCAGGTATCGAAGAGACAACACACTATTTTTCCATCCTGTTTTAGTTTCTTAATCTGTCAAGAGTTGCAACTTGTGAATACCTAGTTAATGTAATGATGTTATACTTGCAAAATCAAAACATTAATGGTTCTAATGTCTACAATGGATTTAATGATTTATGATGTTTTTATTTCTGTGTGATCGTAGGAAACTAGGAATACCATCACAGCCTCACAGGGATTTATGAATGTGATTCTTCTCAATTACCTATTTAGCATTCCCGATTTAAGGACTGATGTTCATCAGCGTTAGTAAACTAAATACTAATAACATCACGAAAACTTGCCTCCTATTGTTCGTTAGTTAATTGCTGTTGGATGTAGACTTATAATAGAGAATAACAGCCACACTCGAAATCCAGGTCAAGTTCTTTTGTTGCTTGATTATTTGCTTTTATGGTCACCTAGATGCTGTATTGGACACCTGATCAAGCTAGGAGAGGTTTTTGTACTCTAGAAGTGAAATTATTTAAATTCTTGCTGTAGTTGTCCATGCCCTGTAATAACTCACTATCCCCTCGCACCCAGAACTCTCCCCTTCCCTTCCCTTCCCCTGAGGATGTTCTTTAAATTTTAACTGTTGTTCTGTTTATTTCATGAAGGTTTGCAGGCCGATCAATTCTGTTTGTGCCTTTTCAAGCAGTTTTTTTAAAATGCTGATTTCTCCCTCATTTTTGGATGAAATTGAATGATGTTTATGTTTGGTTAGATGCTTAGATTATTTACACTTGTAAGTTGTAATTTGTTCACATGAATTTAGGATTGAATAAACATTAGACAATTTATACTTAATAGGAGTTTGATAAATTATTGTCAATTGATACCAGTTTGGATGCTCAAATGGGAGACACAAAACAACATGTTGAGAGGTCAGAAATATGGAATCATTTCACTAAAGTGCTTGGTGGAGAAAGAGCAAAATGTAATTATTGTGGGAGAACGTTTAAGGCATATACTAAATCTGGAACTTCTAGTATGTGGAAGCACTTGAAAGCTTGTTATGCATATAAGAACACAACGGGTGATGAAAACCAAGCAGTGCTCACTCGAGAAAACAATGATGTTGGTATTATGTCTGTAATGTTTGATAAAGAAAAGTGTAGAAAAGCATTGGTTAAGATGATTATTATTGATGAATTGACTTTTTCCTTTGTGGAAGGTGTGGGTTTTAAGGAATTTGTGCATCAACTTTGCCCTAGATTTGAGGTTCCTTCTCGAAAAACAATTGCTAGAGATGTGCTCCATCTCTACCATGAAACAAAGGAATCATTGAGAATGAAATTTATTAATGATAGACAAAGGATTTCTTTAACCACTGATTGTTGGACATCAATTCAAAACATCAATTATATGGTAGTCACAGCACATTTCATTGATAGAAGTTGGCAACTGCATAAGAGGATATTGAGTTTTTGTGTTGTTCCAAATCATAAAGGAGAGACTATTGGGAAGCTTATTGAAAATTGTTTGCTTGATTGGGGAATAGAGCGTGTGGGTACTATTACTGTAGACAATGCAAATACAAATGATGCAGCGATCATTTATGTGAAAAACAAGTTGAAGAATTGGAAATCTGACGATACTATGATTTTAGGTGGTTCTTATTTGCATGTACGTTGTTCAGCACACATAGTCAATTTGATTGTTAAAGAAGGGTTGAAAGAGTGTAATGCAACTATAGAAAGTATTCGCAATGCGGTCAAATATTTTCGATCATCTCCTTCCCGGTTGATGAAATTTAAATGTTGTATTGAAAGGGAAAAGATTGTATGCAAAAAACTAGCTGTTTTAGATGTGCCTACTAGATGGAATTCAACATTCTTAATGTTAGATAGTGCATTGAATTTTGAAAAAGCTTTCGAAAGAATGGAGGAAGAGGATGGATTTTATTGTAAATATTTTGATGAGACCGAAGGTGGAAAAGCAAAGGAGGGTCCACCTACAAGTTATGATTGGGAGAAGGCTAGAAAATTTGCCAAGTTTCTAAGAACTTTTTATGATGTCACATTGAAGTTTAGTGCTTCATTGAGTGTTACTTCCAATATTTACTTTCAAGAAGTTTGTAAAATTGAGCAAATTTTGAAGAAAATGGGTAACAAGCATGATTATTTGCTAAGTAGTATGGCAAATAGCATGAAGATTAAATTTGACAAGTATTGGGGTAATGTTGATAAAATAAACAATATCTTGATTGTAGCTGTTGTGCTTGATCCTAGGTATAAGTTGGAGTTTGTTGTACATTGCATTAGTATTTTGTATGATTGTGTTAAGGTTGAAGTCACAAAAAATGAGGTCATGAAATTATTGTATGCTTTGTATAACCAATACAAAGGATGGCATTGTTCAAAGAATGGAGCTAGTGGGAGTGGAAGTGTTGGCGTTGAATCTAATGATGGAGTCACTTTGTTGGATGGTTCAGATGATGATGATGATTGTGATTATTGTAATTTTGATTTTGGATACAAGAAAATGAAAACTAGCAAAAAGGATTTTTCTGGAAAAGATGAGGTACAGCGATATCTAATGGAACCCACCGAAGATGCTGCTGATGTAGATTTTAACATTTTACATTGGTGGAAGACCAATAAATCAAGATTTGAATTTTTATCTGAGGTTGCAAGGGATGTTCTTGCCATTCCTGTATCTACAGTTGCTTCTGAGTCAGCATTTAGTACTGGAGGGCGCATTCTAGATCCATTTAGGAGTTCTTTAACTCCTAAAACGGTTGAAGCCTTAATTTGTGCACAAAACTGGCTACGAGAAGATTCTAGACTCTTGAAAGTTTCCCAAGATAGATTTTGCATTGAAGAAACAGAGTTTTATGAGGACATTGAGTCAGGTAATAAATATATATTATATTTTTTTTATTTACATCTTATTAGTTAAACCATTTTTAGTTTATTTGTATTTATTAATTGTGCTTTTTCAATTATGCTTGTAGAGTTTCTTACTATGGCAAGTAAAGCAATTGGAATTGATGATTAAATCAAATAGTTGGTAAGTTTTACCAATACTTAAAAAATATTTTATTTTGATAACTTTTAATTTATATTTCGTTTTCTTTATGCATGCTGCTTGAAGTAAAGGAATTATTAATGTGGTCATCGACATTAATAATAGTATCTACTTTTTGGTATTTGTGTTAATTGAATTAATCTTATTGAACATCTTGTTATGTATGTGTTTTTAAACTATGCTACGTTAATTTGTAGAAGTTATGAATGAAAATGTCATTAGTTGTATTTATGTAGTGTTGTTGTAAATGTTAAAAAGAAATTAATTATGGTATGGAACCGAACGGAACGGAACCGAACCGAACCGAACCCGAACGGTTCCATAATTATATTTGGACCCGACGGTTCCATTTATTAAATACCCGAAACTTTTGGAACCGAAAAAACCCGAACCGAACCGAACCGAACCGACCCACGGCCAGCCCTAGCTTTGAAATGGGCACATGACCCAAGCGCTACCTGGGAAGAAGTCGCGGTGGTCAAGCACTGCCTTCTAGCGCTCAAGCGCTGCGCCATAAAATCCAGATTTTGTTTTTCTTGGGCTACGAAAAGCCCATGAATAAGTCTCCAACTTGGCCATGAATGTGAGGAAATATAAATAGACTTAATGGGCACGAAATTGGAGGGTTCCCACACATTGAAAAGAGGGTTCCACACTTTGTAACATTGAGAGAAAAATACAAGATCGAAGAGGAAGGATTCGAGTTCAAATCAAGGATTGAAAGTGGAAGATGATCTTGGTGCAATAGCTGATTCTTTTCCATCTTTTTATCATTTAAATCCGGTTATATATTCGAATTTAGTTATTTATTTCATTGTTTTGATTATGAATAGTTAAATTCATTATTAGGGCAAATAATGTAATTTATTGAAACACTTTGTTCTTTAATTCATGAATTCTGAGTTTTATTCTTCCATGTGTTGATTTTATTATAATTGCAATGCATTGAATTACCTAGTTGATAATTTGATGATCTATTGAGTTTCTTACGAATCGAGAGGTGAGTTTGAGACTTAGAACATGTAATAAAATTCGGTAACGAGGTATAACGTGTAGAGATACATATACTAAGTGCTGCGGTCGTTATATGAATTCCTAGTGCCATAACTCGTTTAACTAAAGGATAATTCGCATAGAGATATGGGGTTGAATTAGTTAAATAGGCTCAATGAGAACTCGATAGGGGTAAATTGAATACCGAAGGAGAATTCGACCGAACACTACATTAGGCTAGAATCTTGAATTAGGAATTAAGGTGATCATTAGATGAATTTGTTTTGCCCTAATACATCTTATATACATGAATCTTTGATCTATTTGTATTTGTTATTTCAACATAATTTTCATTAGTTTTAGACATTTAGTTCATCTAAGAGAATCAATATTTCCAACTATTTCAATTCCTTATTTGATTTACTTCCATCAAATAAGAGTTAGAAAAGTAGATTAAGACTAAAGTATAGTTCTCGTAGGAACGATAATCCGGACTCTTAGGTCCACTATATTACTTGTTACGATAGCGTACACTCACGATATAAAAATACGCAATAAGTTTTTGGCGCCATTGCCGGTGACTATTTACTTTTAGTCTTAATTTATTCTTTTTAACTGTTATTTGATTTGATTTATTTTTATTTTTCTATTTTAGTTTGTTTTGTTTTTCTTTTTTCTTTTTCAGGATAAAAGATGGCCAATGTTGATTTTGACAATATGCTCGTATGTGACTTCATCATAAGGCAACAACAATTGGTAGCTCAAGGAATTGCTGAGGGAGATATGCTTATGAGATATTTCCTTATAGGACGGAATATACAATAACTAAAAGCAGAATATGTCATTGATGAAACTGTCCTGGGAAGCTTGCCTGTTGCATTTTTTCTCTCATGGGAATTTGATATGAATGATTTGCCTGTGGAATTATTTCTTCTAGATATTATTAATGATCATCATTTAGGAGAATCAAATCCACCGAACTATTAACAAATACAACAAGAGGAGGAGACTTCCAATAAAGATGTCACTGTCTATGTGCTAGAAGTTTTGGAGATGGATGTTGAACTTGAGAAAACTTCAATCAAAGAAGAGGAGCCTGAGAAAATCGAGAAATTAATCACAACGGGCGAAAAAGAATGTGCAACATTCAAAGAAGAGGAATTCCTCGACTTCATCATTTGCTCAAAAGTGGATTTTGTAATTAAACCTTGTGAAGAGATTGAGGTATATATTGTTGAGTTCGAACTGGGTGATAAGGAAAAGTCATACTACATGGAGAAGAGCAATGCTAAAAGTTGGAGGAAAAATGCAACATGGAACAAAGTCAAATTAAACAAGCTAAACAGAACATCCAAAGCCACATTCAAAGTGTCATGAAATATTTGTGCAAATAGTCAAGCTAATGACTTTAAAGAAGCGCTTCTTGGGAGGCAACCCAAGCTTTTTTCCCTTTTATTTATTTTGTTTTCGAGTTTTAGGATAATTTAGTTTATTTTTAAGTTATTTGTTATTCATCATCTATACCTCATTTCCTCTTAGGTCTTTTATAAGTTCATTGGTTTATTCGATGTTAAAGTTAAGTAACACTTGTTCCAGTTTTTTTGATCTTAATGCTTTATTTATTTTTCAGGAACATGACGTCGCGAAACATATAAACCATTATTTACCAAGAAGCCAACGGGAGCAATAGGAAAGCTAGCCATTAAATTACACGCCATATCAGGGAGTCTTTTCTTTACTTTCTTCCCCACCCCTTTATATGCGGATTTAGGATAAAAGACATTGAGGACAATGTCTAATTTAAGTTTGGGGGTGAAAAACATGAGTTTTTATTTTTTATGTGTTTTTGTGTGCTTTATTGTTTTAGTTAAAAAAAATAAAAACTAAAAACTCTTTTTGTGGGCTTGTGTGAGTTAGTTGGTCTGATTGGCAATGATGAATATATTGAATCATGTATTGATCTATGAATGGTGAATAAGTTGCATACTTAGATTAATTTTTATTTTTTATGTAAGATTTGATATATATTGAGCACGTGAATTAAGTTGAGCATTGTGTAGGAATGAGTTGATTTTATAATTGGATAGGTTAAAATAGTGGATCATAGATGCTAAACCCAAAACCACTAAATTTTACATTCTTAGACCAAATTTAGAATAGTTTGGAGGGATTTCACTGTCGTAGGAAGATGTTGAGATAAATAGGGATTTCATGTGTGAAATTAAAAATCTTGTGTGGATTGTCTAATGTCGATAGGATGCAATTGGGCGAAAATCTCAAGTTAGAGGTCGTTTTACTTGAATTGGTGTTAAATGAGGGACATTGCATTAATCAATGTATAAAACAATATTTTATTAGAAAATTTCTCTTTGTAGCCTTTATGATTGGAGCAATTAAGCCTGCAAGGGTTTTTAAAACCTGGTACCATATGGTCATCTGACTTGGGAGTCCTCGACTGAAAACTTGTTACATGGATCATTTAGAAAGTTTAAGGGAGAGAATGTTTCCAATAAAGAAAAAAATATTTAAAAAAAGTGAAAAAAAATTGAAAAAAATCAGAAAAAACATGTGCATGAAACATAATACGCACCAAATACCTTGGTTATGTCTCAAACACCTGTTTAAGAAGATTTGACTTATGACTAGAGATTGTTAGCCTAATTAAATCTTAGAGATTGAAGCAATCAAATTTAATGGGGAATCTTTGTTTATTGAAATGTTGAATTGTGATGGGTGAAATTTTGTCAAACTAGAGATGTGAGGATAGTAGAAAATTCAACATTAGTTCACACAGTGGAAAATAGTGAAAATAATAAGTTTGGGGTGTGAATCTTACGAGTGATGAAAGAACATATTTGACCATTGAGGATAGGAATCGAAACAACTTATGAATTCATAATGCTATGCTTAAGTCTTCACACATACACGTCGATTTCAAATTGAAAAAGTGGATTTTAATTTTTGTATTGTGATTTTGAAGTTGTACATAGATTTAATATTATGATTTCAATCATGAGATAAAAAGTCAAGTTAACTAGCTAAAACCTTGTTGCTTTACTTGATTTGACTGGCCACCAATTAGGTAATTAACATTGCATGTTGTGTGTTTGTTAAGTTATGTTATAATTTTGTTTGAGGACAAACAAATGCTTAAATTTGGGGGTATTTGATAAGTGTATTTTATACACTTATTTGGACTCTAAAATATCGACATTTCATGGTTCTTTTAATGAAATTATAGCTTAATTTATTATATAATGTGTTTTTAAGTGAAACTCAATGAATGGAAGTAAAATTGAAAGAAAGAAGTGAAAAATGGAAAGATCCAAAGCTTAGGGGCTAAAGTGCAAATACTCAAAAGTTGTGTCGAATCTCACGATGAAGATTTGAGAATTCTAGAAGTCAAATGGATGCAACTAAAGATCAAAAGGAGTGACAACAAATCAATTTTCAACCGTGCAAGGATGTCGAAAGTTTTAGTTGGAGATTGAGACCCATTTTTGGCATAGTAAAAGCTCGAACTGAAGAAGAGTTATTTCTAGAAAAGTTGTAGTCCTTCGAGTTATTTTCCCAACGCATCTTGAATCACCTCAATCGGATATCGAAAGGAAAAGTTATGACAAAAATACTGAAGCAAATGCAAAGTGGACAGAAACTCAGCATCCAAGCGCTGCCTTTTCAGCACAAGCGCTACACCATAGCTTGGAAACAGAAAATCAACAGAGATGTAGCACTCAAGTGTTACCTGAGAAGAAAACGTGGCGCTCAAGCGCTGCCTTCTAGCACTCAAGCGCTGCGCCATAAAATCTAGGTTTTGTTTTTCTTGGGCTACGAAAAGCCCATGAATAAGTCTCCAACTTGGCCATGAATGTGAGGAACTATAAATAGACTTAATGGGGCACGAGATTGGGGGGTTCCACACTTTGTAACATTGAGAGAAAAACACAAGATTGAAGAGGAAGGATTCGAGTTCAAATCAAGGATTGGAAGTGGAAGAAGATCTTGGTGTAAGAGCTGATTCTTTTCCATATTTTTATCATTTAAATCCGGTGATGTATTCGAATTTAGTTATTTATTTCATTGTTTTGATTATGAGTAGCTAAATTCATTATTAGGGCAAATAATGTAATCTATTGAGACCATTAGTTCTTTAATTAATGAATTCTAAGTTTTATTCTTCCATGTGTTGATTTTATTATAATTGTAATGCATTGAATTACCTGATCAATAATTTGATGATCTATTGAGTTTCTTACGAATCGAGAGGTGAGTTTGAGACTTAGAACGTGTAATAAAATCCGATAACGAGATATAACATGTAGAGATACCTATACTAAGTGATGCTATCGTTATATGAATTCTTAGTGTCATAACTCGTTTAACTAAGGGTAATTCGCATAGAGATATGGGGTTGAATTAGTTAAATAGGCCCAATGAGAACTCGAGAGGGGTAAATTGAATACCGTAGGAGAATTCGACCGAACACTACATTAGGCTAGAATCTTGAATTGGGAATTAATGTGATCATTAGATGAATTTATTTTTCCCTAATACATTTTATACACATGAGTTTTTGATCTATTTGTATTTGTTATTTCAGCATAATTTTCATTAGTTTTAGGCATTTAGTTCATTTAAGAGAATCAATTTTTCCAACTATCACAATTCCTTATTTAATATACTTCCATCAAATAAGAGTTAGAAAAGTAGATTAAGACTAAAGTATAGTTCTCGTGGGAACGATAATTCGGACTCTTAGGTCCACTATATTACTTGTTACGATATCGTACACTTGCGATATAAAAATATGTAACAATATTTTTAAGCACTCAAATAATCCTAGAATGGACAATATTATTTAAGGACAATGATATCGAGTTCAAGTCTATCTTTTGAATTCGGTATTCTTGCTGCTAAATTTTTTGTGTAATCATGAATAAAAATATTAAATCATGTGTAAAAAATATTATATCATGGTATCATAATTTTAAAAATTGGTAAGAGCTCATAATATATTATATCTTTAATATTGGGCTTTCATTTTATATCATATCATAACTTTCATTAGCATACTATTTATTAACGTGACGAAATAAATTAAATGAAATAAATCACTTGCACCACGCAATCCTATCTAGATAGCTCATTTTTTTTTTTTTTTTTTTACGGAAAAACCCAAAATCACGTTCAAAAATTACAAGAGCCATGTTAAACCATACAAAAGGTCCCAATCAAGAATGTACTACTTTGTCATTATCTTGTCAAATCAAAAATACTAATTTATCTATATTTCATCCAGGATCATGCTACACTTACAGATTACTGGTTGACAGATGTCTTACAAATACTCACAAAGATTTTAATAATATAAAATTGGTTCTATAAAAATACTATTTTACCCTTCTTTTCTATATTTGCAAGATATATTCTATATCTTTTAGTTGTTGAATTTTTCAGGATTATTTCTTTCTTCTTGGTCCATAAATTTAATCAGAATTATATAATATTTTCTTAAATTTCTCAATTTGTCCTAAATATTCTCTGTATCTTGTTAATTTTTCAAAGGCTTTTGGTTGATCCTCTTTAGTTATATATCTTAGAATAATTCCTTCTGAAACTTCTTCCTCGGTATCTTTATATTCAGTTATTATATCATTTATATTTTTTATTCTTATACTAGTTCTTACATGATCAAATCTTATATTATGTTTGCAAGCATAATCTATATCAAGATATATTTCCTTAAGGTTTTCTTGGCCAGCAGGAAATACTTTTTCAGATTTTTTAACTAATCTTAATAAAAACGAAATATCTACATTATTTAAGTAAAGTTTAAGGCTATCATTATTAGATGTGGATGCTTGTGAAGTGTTCATAACAATCAGAGAATAATTATGTAAAGATAAGCATATAAAAGCATGTAAATGACTTACGGTAATCAATGGAAATAATCAGGCTTTCCCTCCGGTATGTCTTTATAGTTGTTTTGCATGTACTTAACCAATCTTCTGAATCAGATGAATATTTAAAATGTTTTGAAATTAGTTGGGTCCACAATTGCTTCCGCAAAAGACTTTTCAATTAAGGTTGCATTTCTCACTCTAAAGAATTAGCCGTGTTTTCACAGACGCTATCTCACAGTATCTAGAGTCTTTATTCGTCGCCGTATCCGACACGTATCGTGTAGGACACACGTGCCCGTGTCGATGCATGGGGTCTGACCCATGCTACAGTATCATGGTCTCACCTTACTCATATTGTGTGAACCTCTATTCGTACATCTATGAATACATAGATTAATCCTTATAGTAAATTAGAGCTTTGCAAACAATATTAATGTACAAAACTATAATCGATATTGCAAGAATATTAATTTACAAAAAGGACCATGCTACACTACCAGAAAGATTTTACCAGATCATTACCTGATACTCACAAGGATTTTAAATAATATAATATTGTTTCTTTTTAAATTACTATTTTACCCTTAATGAAATAATTTGCAAGATATGTCCTATATCTTTTAGCTGTTAGGTCCTTCGGGATTATTTCCTTCTATATTTCTATTTGGGTCATAAGTTCTTAGAACTAAACCTGGAAATCTTAATTCAGTATTTTCTTGTAGCCAAATCAAATATTGTTGTTGCTCGAATTTGTGATATCTTATAGTTGTTCTTATTTTGTCCCACTTTTCTTGATTTTCTTCTCTTCTGAGTTCTTCAAGGAGTATTCTAACTTCTCTAGATCTAAACTCACTAGTATTATCTTGGATTCTCCTAAATCTTTCAAAATTTTCTCTTTCTTCGTGGTTCATAAGCTTAATCAGGAGTATATAATATTTTCTTAAACTTTTCAATATTTCCTAAAAACTCTCTATATTTTGTTAGTTTTTCAAAGGCTTTTGGCTGATCTTTTTTAGTTATATAGCCAAGGACAATTCCTTATGAAACTTCTTCTTCTATATTTTTATATTCTTTTATGACATCTTCTACCTTTTTTATTTCTCTACTAGTTTCTACAGGATCAAATCCTATATTATGTTTACAAGCATAATCTATATCAAGATATATACTTTCAAGTTTTTCTTGGCCAGCAGAAAATACTTTTTCAGATTTCTTAACTAATCTTAATAAAAACGAAATATCTACACTATTTAAGTAAAGCTTAAGGTTATCATTATTAGATGTGGATGCTTGTGAAGTGTTCATAAGCATCAGAGAATAATTGTGTAAAGATAAGCATATAAAAGCATGTAAATGACTTACAGTAATCAATGGAAATAATCAGGCTTTCCCTCCAGTATGTTCTTATAGCTGCTTTGCATGTACTTAATCAATCTTCTGAATCAGATGAATATTTAAAATGTTTTTCAATGATTTGGGTCCACAACTGCTTCCGCAAAAGGCTTTTCAATTAAGGTTGCATTTCTCATTCTTAGAGAACTAGCCGTGTTGCCACAGACGCTATCTCACAGTATTCAGAGTCTCTGTTTTCACCTCTATTCAAACTCTTTTCAGAAACAAGTTCTTACTTGGAACGAAATTTTAAAAGATAAACTCACACACAAGGTGCTACGATTTTGTTAGAAAACTGCCGTATTCCCAAATTATTCATCAAAGAATGGTACTTTGGCATGGCTAACATCCAATCAAAACAATGTTTTGAAAATCTTTTAAAATCTCTATCTGCACTGCCGAGGAATCATGAGAAACTTAATGAAATCCTTTTATGAAAGCTTTGTTTGAACATAACAAACTTCATCTTAATATTCATGAACTGAAATCGTACATGCTTACATACTATATTTACATACCTTTGGTACTCACCTTATGAAGTTTAGAACTCCATAAGTGATTACCTTATTACAAGCTTTCCTATCTTCAAGCTATCTAAAAATATTTCTGAATACAAGTAGTGTATGCAGATTACAAAGTAGTAATTCTTTTCTAAGAATTTTTTGAGTTGAGTGTTTTTCGAGATGTTCTCAATCTTAGATTTCTTTCCCTTATATAGAGGTCTTTGAGGCATTCCTTTAGTGATAAGGAATCTTATCTTTCCAGCTGTCTTCCCACTTTCTTTTGTTAGGTAGTAAAAATAATTTCTCCCACTATCTTGTGTTGGTCACGGGTGTCTCCCACTACCTTGTGTTGATCACATGTGTCTATCAATATCTTGTGTGGAATATTATCTCTAGAGTTGGATTATGACATTTCTCCAATATCTTCTGTCTTTTAGTGACCACAGTTTTTCTTTAATAAAGTGAATTATTAAAGTAGTGATAAAGGGTCACGCTTTTGGCTCAATTATTTTTCCATTCTTGATTCAAAGAATTCAGCAGGGAATTCTTCACTGTTGAGGGATGCTCTTTGGCTCATATCTTCTACAACACAGTGCTCGCAATGATGATCACTATAATCCCAGAGTATTTTGCACAGTTCTTTGGACATATCTTCTGATCCATTAACTTGATTTGAAATTATGGTGGAGAGTAAATTGTCAAGGAGATACAAATCTTCATCTTTTGTAGGAACTCTTGCATTGGAATAAATTATATATTCTTCAGATGGGTAGATCCATATATTCTCTTTCTCAGTAATTAACTAAGTTACATGTTCGAATATTTCTTTATACCCTTTTGCTCTTCTGTAGGGCATCATATTAATGATATCTTGACAACATCTTTTGGGTCAATAGTTTCAATAGTTAGCTTTGGTAATTTCTGGCTTGATGAAGAGTTACCATCGCTAATTTTGATATCTTGTAAATCCCTGATAGGGGTTTTTATATCTTCTTTACCAATAATAGGTTTGAGTATTCCCTGTGAAGGGGTTCCTATTGTTTTCTTGTTTTTCCCTTTATCCTCGGGAAGAGCGCTAGTATTCACAAGTCCCGATGAAGGGATACTAGACTTGGTACAAGTTACTTCTGCCTCAAGGGCTATATTTTTGCCTCGAAGGCTATCTTGGATATTTTGCATTTGTGCTTCCAAGTAGGAAACTTTTATTTCAAGAATTTGGACTTTCGTCCTTAGTTGTTCTAACTCCATCCCTGCTAAGATAATCAGGAAGAAAGTTAGATTTTACTTTTATATATTCAATATCAAATTTGAAATATGAAAACCAAATTTGAATTCTAATAATATATCTGTTAGCAATAGATGGATCAACATTATTTTTCAAGAATGCTTTGACTTGAGTATTATCAGTTATAATTAAGAGCTTCTTGGCAATAAATAATCTTCATATTTTTGTACTCCTCCCTTGACAGCAATGAGTTCTTTTCTATTTGTTTCATACCTTGTTTCGACTTCTTTGAATGTTCCTAATGTATATCCTGCAAGTATCTCGGGACAAGAACAATTATTTTCACACTTATATTCTTTATGATTCTTTTTAACTTTTAATACTGCACCCTAATAATTATTTGAAGCATCAGTTTCAAGGATAAAGAAATCTTCTTCTTGTGAAATTACAAGTTTAGGCAAAACTTTCAATTCCTCTTTTACTTTCCTTATATTTTTACAATCTTGTTCTTCCCAAGACCACATTACATTTTTCCTTAATTTTGGAAGAAAATAATTTTTTAGTTTGACACAATTTTCAATGAATCTTTCAGCATAATTCAATATACCAAGGAAGCTTAGTAACTGTTTTTTATCTTTGATTTTTTCAGGAAATTCTTGAAGTTTTCACCAATATGAGATTGCAGTTGCAATTCTCATTCTTTTATGTATAATTATATCTCTGTTTTGGCTATCTCAGCCTTCTTTTGAGAAAGTATAATATCATGCTTTTTCATAATATAACAAAATTTCTCAAGATGTTCAATATGTTCATTTATATTATTTGAATGAATAAGTAAATCATCAACATAAGCAATACAAAAATGAGTGATTGGTTTGATTACCTCATCCATTCTTCTTTGGAATATTTGTGGTGCATTTTTCAATCCAAATGGCATTACATTCCATTCATATTGTCCTAAAGGATTAGGGGTACTAAATGCAATTAGTGGTTTACTTTCTTCTGTAAGTATGATTTGCCAAAACCCTGACTTACAATCAAATTTTGAAAATATCTTCTTATTCTGTACTTGTTTAATAAGAGTGTCCTTATTAGGCAAGTAATATCCATCAAATTTAGTAACTTCATTTAGTTTCTTATAATTAATCACCATTCTGGCTTTTCCTCTTTTTATTTCGCTATGTTTTCTAACCATAAATGCTGGGCTGCTATGTTGGCTTTTACTAGGCTTGATTAGTTTGGCTTCTAGCAATTCTTTTATCTGGACCTTAAATTCATTTTGGTCTTCTACACTATATCTCATTGGTTTAACCTTTACTATAGTATCTGGATTAATTAGTTCTATCTTTGCTTTTACCTTATCCGTGTTTCATTTTTCTAATGGATTTTCAGAATAGGTTTTAGATATTTCTTCTTTCAATTTTTCTAACTTATTTTCCGTTGTCATTTTTAAAACTATAATTGATTTGAATTTTTCTGTACTCCAACATCCACCACGATGGGTTAAGGAGCTCTGATGTTTAATTTCTTTATATGCTATGCTAATAGCTTTAGTGATTTTTGGTGTAAATATCTTATGTAACAAGGGGTTGTGAACATATATCTATCAACATATTGTGTAAATGGTGCATATTTTAGTAGGAAGTTTTGTCCTAATAAAATATCACATCCAATTGTAGTTGACATATATATTGTATCAACAAATACTTCTCTAAAAGATATAAGAAAAGGTACTTGTGTAGCATATTTGCTGTATATTATCTTGTTTCCACCTGCTGTTGTAGCGGTGACAACCTTTTTTGAATCATATTTCCAATACTCAGATGGTAGTACATTTGGTAAGCATAAGCTTATTGTACTTCCAGTATCTAGATAAGTATGAAATTTAATTCTACAATAATTTCTTATATTGAGTGTAACTTCAATATATGGACTCATGGAATTGGTACTAATTACTCTTTCCATGATAACAATGATTTCATATTTTCATCTATTCTTGATATGATGATTGGATTATCATTAATTGTTATTTTTAAATATCCTTGACAAATTTTATAAGGACTAAATTTTTCAAGGAAGTTCATTCCTAACATTATAGGTGAAAGATTGATTTCATATAATTCATCTTTATACAAAATTATTTCTTTAGTAAATTCTTTTTTATCCTCTCATATAAATATAAGAGGGAATTTAACATATTTTCTTATTTCAAGATTATTTCCCAAATAATCTTTAAACATATATGGTTCTAGTAATTCAAAGTCTATTAAATGGCTAACAAATTTAGCATTTACGTGACTTTTATCTGCTCCGGTATCTATAAGGACAAGAAGATTTTTCTTGTATCCTTCCTGATTAACATATCTAGTTTTGATATAGTATTGTGAACTTGTTGGTTCAGCAATACTTAATTTTCTATGATGACTTATCCTAGAGCTTTGTCTGGTGGGGAATCTTGTAATAAGATTATATCCTTCTAGACTTATACTATTTCTTCTTATCAATTTTCCTTCAGAACTGATTTTTCTTGCTTGTTTGTGAAAGTCAAGCTTTATCTGTTCTGGTATGGTTACTTCATGTTCTTGATATTTTCTAGGAGATATATATTCAGCTGATTCTCTAAAATCTTTATGTATGATAATGTTATCAGTTATTTTCCTTAGATTGTTATGATGGCTAGTACTAAAAGCAAAAATTGATTTTATGTTGATACTAATAGCTTTACTTTTTTGTGGCATTTTTAAGTTTTCAATTCTATAATATAGATTGAAACTTTGAATTATATTTTCATCAATTATTGAAATAGCATAATTTGGTTTTACTGTAAACATTATCTTTTGGTAAACTAGATTTCCTACAATAGTTCCTAATAGAGCATCTACATGATCTTGTAGGATCTTATTATCCATACAATATATTTCTATTGGTATGTTCATACCTTCTCTAAAGTATCATTTTATCATAACTTGTATTCCTCCTATCTCAATACACTTCAGTTTGCTTCTTATATTTTCTAGTATTTTTGATAATTTTTGTTTTACCCATTCCTTTGTGATTATAGGAATTCTTGTTTTTCCCATTATATCTTCTATATAAATTGGTATTTCTTTGTAATTCATACTTATAATTGTTTTATTTACTTTTGGTAGTATTCCTAAGAATCCTTGATGGAATACGTCTTTTTCTTGTAAATCTAGTATTTTCTTAGTTATTCCTTTATATCTTTTGATATCAAAGGTTATTTCTTGATTTATACCTTCTACTGAATCTTCAAGTTCCTTAGTTGTTTCCAATTCTATTTCCTGGATTTCTTGATTCATATATACAATTTCTTCAGAATCTTCTTCTTCTGATGATGTATCTAATTCATAAATACTACTGCATTCACTACTTAAATCTTCAAAGTATTCAATTGGATCTATATCACTATCATCTTTGAATTCTTCATAAATTCTAAGGGTTTTTATATTCTGTTTATCTTTCTTTTTAGGACATTGAGAGGCAATATATCTTTCTTCATTACATATGAAACATTTACATTTTTTGATATATTTTGGCTTGGGCTTCATAGTCCAATTTCTTTTCTTAAAATATTTTTTATTTGGTTTAAAACTTCTTTTCTTAAACCTTTTATATTTTTTGAATTTTCTTTTATATTTCTTATATGGCTTATATTTCTTTTTGTAACATCCAAATTGTTCAACTTGACCTAAATCTTTGCAACAACACAAAGAATTTTTCTTATATTGTATGCTTTCTTATTTTCTAGAGCTTCTCTACACCAAGTGCTTATCATTCGTTTTGTAAATTCAATCCTAGTTCCAAGACTATCTAGTTTTATACCTTCTTCTTCTCCATTTGGTAATATTTTTTCATATTCTTTTAATAACTTAATTCCCCAGGGGAATGGTAACTTTGTAAAATAGGATCTTAACATTCGTTTATTTTCTTGGTAATCTCCTTGGTTCAATACGTAATATATTTCTTCAAACTTACACGTATACCTATCTAATTCACACATATCACATATTTTTAAATTTTCCATTGCTATTGTTCCTGCATTATATTCTTCTTGTTTTCTAAATTCTTCATCAGAACTGAATATATGTCCTAAGAATTCTGTCCTTAAGGCTCTTTCAAGTCTTTTTAATATTTCTTATATATTTTGTTCATTTAAGGCATTTCTATTATCTAATGCTTCTTTGTATCTTCTCCATACTTTATTCTTCTTTTAATATTTTCTGGTAGTTTTCTCCACTATTCAGATGCAATTCATCTGAATGTATGTTCTATAAATCCAAATGCTGTATATGTTTCCCATTTATTAAATTGTATAGCTAAATCTGTACTCTTTATCCATATATCAATAGCTTTATCTTTATCTACACAATCAAGATCTAACCATATTCCTGTTGTGTGGATTGGTTCATTATAAGATTTCATAGGACTTATTTCTTTTACAGATTGTTTTCTTACATTTTCAGTATATCTTTTTGTGTCTTCCTATATTGATTGAGACCATCCTTATTAGATATTGGGTGATGAGGAAGCCATTTCTCATATTCTTCATCACTACTAAAGCCTTATGGTTTATATTATAACTAGATGTTGGATTAGTATTCATTTTTATATTTTCCATTTTTTCAATTAATTCTTTTAACTGTCTTTTATATTCATTATATTCTTCACCAGTAGATTCTAAGAAGTTTTGTTCTATTTATTCAACTTTTGTAATCATATTGATTTATCTCTGGACTTTTTCCTTTATTTTCATCTTTTTGTGTTATCCTAAAATCTAAAGGTGGATTAATTATATTCCTGTCTTTTCCTTTAAGATTATTATTTAAAAGAGCATTTCCTATCTGTAGATTATATTCTAAATTTTCTAATCTTTTGTGTACATCTTCAAAACTTTCATTTTTACTATTTTTAGGTAAATAAGGATAACTTGGTTTTCTATGTTTTCCTATCTTATCCAAAAATTCTTCAATTATACTTTCTTCATCCATTATGTTCATCATTATTTTAGGTTTGTAACATGGCTCTGATACCATTTTTACAGAGGTAGCGGAATTTTAATTTTTAATCTTAGATAGTTGTATATTCTATGTAATTTCTTAACTCAAAATATTTTAATCTATTGTTTATTATGGATATATAAAATCTCAAAGTTAATTTATATCTTAATTCTTTATTAATTTTACTAATTTTATGAGTTTTAGGACTTCTCATAAGATATTGTATTTTCTTAGGTTTAAATCTTATGTTTATAAATTCTTAGGGACTAAATTGAAGCTTTTATGTTCTTGTAATGACTTTTAGTTGTAAATTATATGCATGAGGGTATTTTGGGAAATTATTTTTTCTGTAAAGTTTCTGTAAGTGAATAGTTTTGTAGGTTTAGTCTTTCCCTTTCATCCATACATGCGACAGCAGCCCTTTTTAAATTCAAAAGTTTAATTTAATGATAAATTAATTTATAACAACTTTTTAAAGTACTATAATATCTTAGGTTTCACTTATCTGAATTAATTTCTTTTCAAATCTAAAATAAATGATTAAATATGAGCTACTCGACGATTCCAATATTAATATACTTATCATCGCTCTATCAATATTTAAATATTTGGCCCAAATAAATTTGAATTTAATACATATATCACTTAGTCCCCCAAATTTTCAAAATATAAAATATAGCATCTAGAACAATTAAATTCTATTCTATGAGTCTTTTTTATTATATACATATACATTTGGAACTTTACATGAATGTTGTTATTTCTATAAATTATGTGGTATGCGTATGATGGAGAGGATCCCACATATGTTAACTCAGTAATAATTATGTCCATTGGATTGGACCAATTAATCAAGTAACCTCTTTTGAGCCTATACCTAGGTTCTATCCACTATGTCATCTCGGCTCATTCCACACCCTTCATATTTATATGTTCATTTCACAATCAAGAAGTTGCATCTACTAGTATCTTAGTAGCAATACAATATTTATTGCTAGAATATGCATTATATTATTACTGTTATGTATTCATTCCATATCATTGCTAGCATGTCATAATACTATTTTCACTACTGTCAGTACGCATGTCACGTTATCTTAATTATCATTTTATTATCGACATCACATCATCTGCTATGATACATGATAGGCTCTCTACATATTCTATCTTGAATAAGTTGATTTGTCATTATTTACTTTATCGTCATGATCATGTGAAGGGGTCAAATGGACCCCAATTTATTTTTATCTATGTAGTGAATATTGTATTGTATTTCAGATTAGTTTAGTCCATATTACAGATGAGGTGTTACTGAAATTTTGATAAATTGTAGTAATATTTCAAAGGTAATTTGTAAGTCCTCGCTTATTCGGGCTCGCACGAATATTTTTGAGACAATCGTTAACCCCTCACTTATTGGAGTGACTTATATTCTCAAGGAAATTCGTAAACCTCACCTATTTGATATCGATGCATATTTTCGAGAGAATTCGTCAGCCCTCACTTATTGGAGCTGCTCATATTTTTGAGGCAATGTCTAAGACCTCTCTTACTTGACAACTTATATTTCAAGTCCGACCTACATATAAATATACGACTTAGACTTAGGTAACATTGTTATACCTATTAATTACATGGCATATACATGACAAAAGGAATCCCACATATTTTGACTCGGAAATAATTGTGTCAATTGGATTGGGCCAATTAATCAAGAAACATAGTATGGGCATAGACTTAGGTTTGGTCCACTATCTCATCTCGGCCCATTCTACACATTTTATATTTGTAAGTTCATCTTACAATCGAGATGTTTCATTCTAACCCTAGTCAAATCCCCCCATTCTGTCTCTTACACTCATTTATATCTCGTTTGGCCGTTGACAAGACTATCAGAGTACAAATGATCGTCGGACCTATTTCTCGATTGATAGCCTTTGCCTCCTAATGAAGTGTTCGAATGTGCAATGATGTCTACATAGAGGAAAATGGTTGAAATTCTCTTTGGTACATTTTTCGAGATCAACATATTGTAGCCGCCTATGGAGAATCGGTACATTAACCATGTTCTAATATATAAAAGGTCACCGAAGAAGATAATCTTTCTAAGGAATCTTCTACCAAAGCAGAGAAGTCAGCAACCAAAATGAAAAAAATATACCATGAAAATGTCTACCACTGGAAAAGGGTTAAAATAAACTTGGGTTGAAAAATTCGCTATGAAAAATGACTATTTTTGATTGATGGAAGAAGAATCAACCACCAAAAAGACAGCTACTCGAAAGAGAATATTGGGCTCAATGAAAGATATTCTTTCTCAGATCTTTTGGCTTTATGTTAAAGAGAGAGAAATATATCACGATTCCTTGGTAAAACTCACCTACTGATATCCATTAACCAGTCAAAGGGAAAGCTTCTATGTAGTCAAGTAAAAGAATGATGCAAACAGGCTATTGGCCACATTCTTCTTGCACTAGAAGTGATCAAATCAAATCAAATAACAGTTAAAAAAAAAATTAAGATTGAAAGTAAATAGTTTCCAGCAACGACGCCAAAAACTTGTTGCGTTTTTTATATCACAAATGTATGATATCATAACAAGTAGTATAGTGGACCTTTGAGTGCAGATATCGTTCCCACAAAGATTATACTTCAGGACTTTAATCAAACTTTTCTAACTCATATTTGATAAAAACAAGTAAATAATTATGATGGTGGGGATTATTTTTCATAACTACATTTAACTAATTGAAAATATAAAAAAAAAAGATTGCAAACAACGGTTGATTGAAGATTCAAATTTGTGAATATTATGGCATAACAATTTCATCTACTGATCATCTTAATTCTTAATTCAAGATTCATAACATAATGTAGTGTTTGATCGAATTCTTCTATTGTATTCAATTTACCTCTCTTGAGTTCTCGTTAAGCCTATTTAACTAATTAAATTCTACATCTATATGTGAATCAACTTTAGCAAAACGAAACATTAGTTCTAAAAACTCATATTATGACCGCAATAATTAGTATATGCATATCTACATGTTATACTAATTTACCGGATTTTACTATATGGTCTAAATCTCAAACTCACCTCTCGATTCGTAAGAGATTCATATAATCATCAAATTAGTGATCAAGTAATTCAATGCATTAAACTTATAGTAAAACCAAACCAACACATATAAGAAAAAATCACAGAAATCTTGAATAGAAAAATAAAGGATCAAAAGTTGACTACATTGTTTTTTCTAACATGAAAATTAGTTACTCATACCGTAAAATTAAAAACACGCAAAAGTGGAATGATATACCAAAAACTGTCGAAATGAAAAACTGCTCGTGTCTTCCGTGCCCTATCTTTTTTTCTCTCTTCCCCAACCGCCTTTTCTTTTTCTCCTCTTTCTCTATGCATTTCTTTTTCTCATTCCTTCTCTGTGCATTTCTTTCCTTCTCTTTTTTTGTGCATTTCTTTTTCTCCCCTCTCTCTGTGCGTTTCTTTTCTTTTCTTTCTTTTTGGTAGCCATCCTTCCCCTCCTCTTTTCGTCCCTGTATCGGACAGATCATTCAAAATTTTATCTACAAACTAGTCTAGGCTATGTTATCCTTGTAGTTTATGTAGATGCTAATATAATTACTGGTGATGATGGAGATGGAATTGCCGAGTTGAAATAGTTTCTACAAAAACATTTCTAGACCAAAGATCTAAGCAAAATCTCATATTTATTTGGTATTGAAGTCACTAGGTCTCAGAAAAAATATGTTCCTCACCTATTAGATGAGACATGTTTTCTTGGAACTCATCCAATTGATACTACATGGATCCTAATGTGAAGCTTTTGAATGAAGGAAAACTGTTTGGAGAACTAAAAATGTATTGTCGTTTGATTGGAAAACTAAATTATCTTACCATCACACGACCATATATTTTCTATGCAGTTAACATCATTAGTCAGTTCTTAGATGCTCCTCTAGTTTCTCATTGGAAAGTTGTGATACGTATTATTCGGTATTTGAAAAAGGCGCCATGTCTTGGATTATTGTATAAACTAAATGGACATATCAGAGTAGAAAGGTTTTCAAATGCAGATTGGATAGAATCTCCGTCAAATAGACGATCCACTATTGGTTTCTATACTTTTCCTTGGGGTAATATTTTCTCTTGAAAAAGTAAGAAACAAACTGTAATAGCAAGGTCAGGTGTAGAAGTAAAATATAAGACGATAGCTCATACTACTAGTAAATTGACATGATTGCGACACTTCAAGAAATCAATATCTCTCCTTCTACCCCTATTTCAATTCTATGATAATCAGGCTGCTCTACTATTGCATACAATCCAGCATTTCATGAGAAAACTAAGCACATTGAAGTTGATTGTCACTTTATTCGGGACAAAATAATGAATGGTGATATATGTACACCATTTGAAAAGATAGGAGACCAGTTTGTTGATATGTTTACAATGTCGTAGAATAGTGATCGATTGGGGTTTCTTTGTCCCAAATAATATGAAATATATGCTCCAACTTGAGGGGAGTGTTAAGAAAGTTATGAAGTATGAGTTTTCGACATCAAGTTTTAAAGTTTGAGTTTTTGTTGGCAACCCTATGATCCCAAAAGAATGTAAGTTATTTGCGATTGAGATGTCAGAACGTTACATAAAGTATTGGGTATTACAATCGACCTGCATACAATACGAAAATAATTAACAGTAACAAAGATCTACGAAGTGATAGGGGTTGGACTTCGAATTTGAAACATGATAGTTTTAAGGTTTCAGACATTTACCACTTGCACTTGATATGTCGTTTTTGTTCCTCTTTAAGAAGTGACCTTCAAAATTATCAGCAATTACTAAATTTGAGTTTCTTGGCTTAAGATTCCTTTTTCTTCCTCGAAATTTCCTTGTTGACTATCCTCTTTCTGTGCATTTTCCTGCTTATCGGATGATTCTGCTTCTGCCCTTTTAGCCTCAGCCTCTTCATTTTCTTTTTTCTTCGAATGAATGAATTCAATCAAACCTTTAAGAGTAGAATCATTGTCATCACTCTTGAGAAGCTGCTCGGCTACTTCAGCCGGTGTCACTTCAACAATGTTGATCAAATCCTCTATTTCTTGGAACAAGAAATGATCCTTGAGGCCAAGGTAATTAGCTGCCAGAAGTTTGAATCCACAAGGGGTGCAATATGACATATTGATGTGCACATCCATTCGGCCAGGGCGCAACAATGCTGGATCGAGTTTTTCTATGTGATTTGTGGTGAAAATTATGATACGCTCGTCTCCACAGCTTGACCATAAGCCATCGACAAAGTTGAGAAAACCAGACAGTGTCACCTACGAGAATCCATTTACGGTTTACCATCATATAAACAAACTTTGCTACAATAAGCAAGAAAATAAGTTAAATCTTTCATTACACTGTCGGATCATATCAAACACTACGAATGAACACGTCTTAACTAAATCTTTTCGACTATCCTCAAAATTGTTCTAAACTTCAAAAGAGGACAAGAAATCCTCTAAATATATCTGGTTGGCAAACTATTTTTTTTTTTTTTTTTTTCCGTTTCTTAGGAGTTTCAAAGAAACCATTTACCATCAGATAAAAACAACTTGCTGATTAGTTAGGGGTAATGTGTACAAGAACATGCACTAAGCTATAAAATTAAAATAAAATAAAACTCTTTTATAATTCTATCGTGTTCAATACTTTGAACGGATAAACAAATGATCAACTAAGGGAATATGTGAGATAATTTGAAGTGAAAAATTATTATTTTTTAGAATGTGATTTAAACTACTAAAAAATTGTGGGCCCGCACATGAAAAATGTTTATGATTGATAGACGTGTTCTCCAACCACTCCACATTTATTATTTATTATCCTTCCTTTGTCAAGCTGCCCTATCTATGTTTCGACCGAAAACAAAAAGTGTTGATTTCCCCACACCCAACCTGGATAGCCACATGTTATAGTAATTTCTATTATTCTTTTTGAGCAATCACAAAATATCTAATTAAGCCCCCATTCGGCCTACGATTTAGGATTATAATTTTTGGAATAGAGTTTTTTTAGAGAATGTGTAATTAAAAAAGAAGGAAAAATTTCCGATAACATTATTTTATGAAATATAGTATGAGACGAACTATGTTCAACCAAGTTATCTAAAAATTCGAACAAAAGGGTGCAACGACGGGACGAAAGTTCAAGACCTCTGGCAAGCCCCTGTTTGGGCTCTATTATTTCAAAAATGCATTTCTCTCTCTCTTATTTTTAATCACACATCCTCTAATAAGTTAATATTATGCGTAAATTCAAATCTTTTCCTTATTTTTGAACTACGTATTTTTCAAAAAAAAAAAAAACCACAATTCTAAAATACATTTTTTCTCAAAATTTGATTTTAATGGAGCCCAAACAAAACTATGTTGAACCACATTATCTAAAAAGCCTACATTTTGGTGTAGATTTGCCCAATGTTTTCTGAACTAACCCTAATCAAAGCAGACTTCAAAAATAAAAAATAAAAATAAAAATAAATGACAGAGAATCACAAAATATGAATCCAAAATTTAAATGAAAACAAATTAGAGAAAGTAGAAATTCATCAACCTTGCTTTCTTCCTGGGGATAATATACAGGCTGTGAATTATCCTTGTTAGCCTCCCTATCTTGCAAATCAACGGTGCAATCAATATCTTCCACCACCAGTATGGACTTATTTGCAGTAGCTACCAGCAATTTTCTCAATTCTGAGTTCCTTCTTAACTCAGTCAACTCCAAATCATATATATCAAAATTCAAGTAATTCGCCATCGCCGCAATCAAGCTAGATTTTCCAGTCCCTGGAGGACCATACAGCAAATACCCTCTTTTCCATGCCTTGCCAATCTTCCTGTAATACTCTCTTCTCTTCACAAACCTATCGAGATCCTTCATAATCATCTCCTTTTGTTCAGTGTCCATTGCTAATTTTTCAAACGTCGCGGGATGATCAAGGCTAACAGGTTTCCACATATCGTTTAAGTTGTACATTTTTTCGTATTCCACTGTGAAGATTTTCACAGTTTTTTTCTCATGTTTGTTTATAAGGGATTGGTTTATGATGTATGGTAAGTAAGAATTGATGACTAAATCTTGATTTTTCTTGTGGAAAGTGAGTTCGAAGGATCTAACCTCGGATCTTAGTGTCGAATTCATGTCTCTAGGGTTGTAAAAGTTTCTTGATTCAATCTGTTTGCATACCCAAATCCATCTGAATTTCTGTCCTTTGTATGTGTCTATTACTTCCTCATTGCGTTCCATGTTTATGTTGAAATGCTTTTCCTTTTCGGGCTTGCTGATTTTGAGACG
Source organism: Fraxinus excelsior (assembly GCA_019097785.1). Lineage (NCBI taxonomy): Eukaryota > Viridiplantae > Streptophyta > Magnoliopsida > Lamiales > Oleaceae > Fraxinus > Fraxinus excelsior. The sequence continues at coordinate 21,498,126 of CM032630.1, forward strand.
ACGCGTGTCGGGAGTGATTTTTGGGCCGAGATAGAGTTCGGCAGCCTCGTAGATTTCGTTGTTGACTAGCCCATCAAACTCGTCGATCACCATAGTTAGTTCATTTGAGAATTTGTTGAACAAATTTCTCAAGCCCAAATAAATGTAGTCTTGGAATTCATGAGGAAGGTAATCGTGCACGACGCTACGAACCACCACGACCGTGGCTGCGACGGAGCCAAGGGTGGACAAAACGGTCTTCGCGGTCGCGAAATTGGATTCCGAAGAAGGCATGAATTTGAGATGTGCCCAAGAATTGGGATATTTATGGCTAATGTGAGAAGAAAATATGTTGAATTTAGCAGAGAGAGATTGATGATATCCTTCAATTTATAATTTGTTGAGAAGGATCTAGAGCAATAAAATACAGTGAACACAAGACCTGAGTGAGGTTCAAGTCAAATTAGAATTTTAAACTCAATAGTGGACTTTGAAATGGCTTGGTCAATTATTTAATATATAGCTTCTTCGAAATTTCCTAGAAACTTTAGGACTGGCATGTTAAGGCTAAGTCAAGTTTTCAAATTTTCTAAATTAATTTATAAGTCATATTTTCACTTGTAAATTTCATCCGCGGTTAATAAACTCTCAATGAAATATCAATTGAGTCATTAAACTTTAATTTAGATTGCTCCATCACCTATCGTCTCCCAAACTAATAAACATTGTATAGATCGTACTTCCACATAATAGATACTTGGCACCATAGAAACTAAATGATAAAATTCAGATCTATGGAAATATTTTAAAGGTTAAATATTGTGTTTATACATACGTTTAATTTCAAGAGTTGAAATGAAATCAAATAGTTAATTTCTCCTATCCAATTCAGTGAAATTTTTATTTTTAATTTTTGGTTCAAATTATTGATGCATTTATAGTTTGTGATATAGGATATTTTTCAAGTTGAGAAAATTTTTTGACGTGACATTACTACGTAATAGGAAGTCCACTTATTGATGACAAATAGTCATTCATGTCATAAATAATATTTGTTAGTTATATTTCTCGTTTACAATTTTTTTTTTTTTTTTTTCAATTCATCGACTCAAATGATGACACTTGTCCTTGATGTCAAATTTTATATTTAATTTTATTTTCTCTCATGTTTTACCAAAATTAGTCACTATTTGATTAAAATTAAAATTTAGATTATAATTTAAGTCAAAATCAATAATTAATTTTAATAATACATTTCATCAATTTTTTTATCAAAATCTACCAAAAATCTAATTTTAATCACACCAAACAGTGGTTAGTATTCCATCTCTCTCTCTCTCTTATTTTTCATCTAAAAATTATATCAACTCTTATGAACTTATACCGTAGAATTAAAATTCAGCAAATTAATTTCATTAAGCATATAAATAAATGACTCAAAAATTATATTGACTCATATGAACTTAATCATTACTATATCATCTACACCCTCACTTATCGAATTTTCACTTGGCACAATCCCACATCATTTTGCACATCTCACACATTTAAATCAACAATTATAATGTTGTCATGTCATCCATCTGTCGACAAGGATCAAACTACACGTACAAATTGCTTTATTGTAACCATTAAACCAAAACTCTATAAATTAATTTATCGTAAAACTTTGTCTGAAAGTAAAAAAAAAAAAAAAAAAAAAAAAACTTTCTATTTCCAAGAATATAAACAAGTGCATTGCGTCTTGGACAGGGAGAGGTCAACAGAGTTGTAAGAGTTTGTCAATGGACATTCAGGACGTTTGATTATCTCGTTTAGATGTAGGTGATTTCTCCTAACCACATAAATTTATATTTTCTCTTTTGACTGCATTACTAATAAGTATATTTTACACGTCTATCTAAATCTTTAAAAATGGATACTTAGGACTAATTTTAGGGAATTATTGCTTAATATCATGTAAAAATTATCTGTTTAGGAAAAATTCAATGTTTGACTAGGCTCTGGAGAAAAGAAACGAAAAATCGTTTGAAAATAATGAGTTTTGTGCATAATTCAGATAATGGAGATCAGCTTGATACAAATTGAAAGATGAGGCCTTAATGTCAATTATATGGTACAAAAGGTGGATGATAATTTGAATTCAAGGGCCAAAATACAAATGTGAAAAAGTGTTAATACCTTGCGATTGCAAGGTATAAAAACTATTGTGATTAGAGGTGGGCAACGGGTCGGGTCGGGTCGATTTTTACTTAAAGCCGATCCGACCCACTTTTACCGAGTTTGGACTATTTTCTAAACCGAACCGGCCAGATCGTACGCAGGAACCAACCCCGCTCGGCCAGAGTCAGTTCAGGACGGGTCGACAAGTTTTTATTTTTTTAAGTTTTTTCGATTGAAGTTCAAACTGCCAAATTCAAGTGTGTGTGTGTGTGTGTATGTGTGTGTGAACAAATAAGAAAGGATTAGGGGTAGAATTTTCTCGTTGAACTGGCGAATGGGTGAACCCATCATGAAAGTTAGGATTCGTATTCCTGAAACTGCATAAAAAAAATTTGTATTCCTGAAACCCCACAACTAGCTCCACCACAAACCACCCATAAGCCGCCATCCACGGCGGAAGACTGAAATACAGCCGCAGCCGCAGCAAGAACTAGAATCAGCTTCTGTGACAAAATGATCAACCACTGGTGTCGATGGAATTGCCACCTACTGAGCCACTACTTCCAGTTGAAGAACAGCTAAAAGAAGTTGTTACTGTAGAAAAAGAGACCACACTAATACCTCCATTGCCAGAACAATCACTCACGACGGAGCATGTCTTTGTCATCACCGTCGCCGCGCCCACAACACCAATTTCATAGCCTCTAGATTCAGTACTAGCAGCTCCACAAAAAATTGAGTCACCCGAACCACTAAAAGAAGAAGCCATAGAATCCGAAAAATCAAAGAAAAAAGCCCCAGAATCAATGGTTTCTTTTAAAGAAGAGAGAAACAAATTATCAGATATGTTAGATTCAGAACGAAGAGCATTAGAAGAATTCAAAAACCTAGTCCAGGAAGCTCTCAACAACTTGTTAGTATGTGTGCTTAACATCCACTATGGAAGCCCAATGATGAAGCCCAACATTCACAGCCCATTTCTTGTATTTGAGTGTGACCCGGTCCTTGAACCCCTAATGTGCAATCTCGCATTTTCTGTTATGCGACTTTGGTTCTGATAAGTAAGATGGCTGAGATTGTGACACGTGGCTGTGGCTGGACCGCTGGATGCATGGTGACTATACATATTCGAGACTCTTCCATTGTTTCACAGAGATCGACTTTTGGTCTAGGGTTTTCTCTCTCGATATTCTACTCTCTGTATATTCTCTCTTGAAGAAAATCGTTGGTTTTCGTCTGTAATCTTTAGATTAGATAATCTTGGTGATATCTTTGTATAGATTACTGTTCTGGTGTGATTCTTGTGTTCTTGGTGAGCATAGATATGGGTTACTGTGTGTAATCTGTAAAAGGGAGAAATAGAGAGATTTGGGCTGAGGGTTTTGTGTCGAGTGATTCTTTTGGATCTCTGATCTGTACTTGATAAACTTCGTTTGGATTCTAGTGGATTAGAGCGATAATCACTCCGGTGAATGCTCAACGGGTGACTAGCCCTAAATTATGGTGAACATCCGGGCCTTAGGGAGAAAAACCTTCTGTGTTCATTTTGTTCTGTGAATGTTTTGGGACTGTATTTTACCAACACAACTGGCTTTTCTCATCTGCATCCCCTCAGAAACCTCAAATTCACCCGAAGAATTATCCATATGGGACAAGTTGAAGCACAGATGATTTCACGTTTTAAGCAGGATGGGAGGGATAGGATTTTTAACATGGGTTGGGTCGGTTTTAATTGGGTTTAAAATTGAACCGACCTGACCCAAATAATTTTAAACTAATTTAAAATCCGACCCAACCCGACCCGATTTGGGTTGGCTTGGGTCGATTTTGCGGTTTTTGGTTTATGGGCTCCGCCCTAATTGTGATCGCAAGGGTATATTTAAGATTTGTAGAGAGCAAAACCATGTTACATGCAATTGCAACAATTCGTACAATGAGATCGCATGTTACACCAATTACAGAAAATATTTTATTTCCTTTTCAATTTTATCCATCGTTTGATAAGTAATTTGGCCAATGATTTGACATAGTTTGGGATGAAAAATTCATCATTCTTCATTCTAGAACGTGGAGAACAAGGCTAGGAAGAGATTCAAAGCAAATAACATCAAAAGTTTGAAGATTAAGGCTTGGAATTGAAGATCTAAAGCAAGAGAATAATTCTACTTTCTTATGCACTTATATATTCTTGTTGTATTTTCATCGTAGAAACACTAGACTAAACTTGTTAGTGTTGGGATGAAGACATAAGTCATTTTTTACCGTTTTAACTCAAATACCGCTTATTTTAGTTGATTTGTGTAATTTATTGGTATCACATGCGTATGGATTATTTTAGTGCTTGATCATTATTTAGATAATGAGTTATTTTGTTTCTGAGTGGTTCGAAATGTGGATTTTACTTGTTCTCAATTTATGTACAAATTATATTAAAGAATATACGTTGAGAATTGGAAAGGGAGAATAATTGGTGAAGTCGGCATCCTAACACAATTTTCTCATACACACTCTTCGCGAGAAATTAGATAGTCATTAGAATACAAATTAATAGTTAACAAATCAAACATGACATTATTCATTTGATTTGGTTACGTTTGAGCTTGATTTCGAATTGGTGCCATTCAAGTCAAAATATATTTTTCGTGGAACGATACTTTTTATTTCTGAATTATTACTTGTCAATGATCATGTACGCTTGTGAATTTTATCGAGCAAGTTTTTGACTCTATTACCAGGGAATTCAATTATTAAATTGAATTTTTGGATTTGTTATTAAATTCGAACTTCTACTTTGTAGCTACTTAATTATATCGTCTACATAATCTTCTTTTTGTCTATGCTCTTTTCAGACGATGGCATAACAATATATATTCTGATGAACTTGAGCTTCTACTATTAGATCTCGAGATCGAAAGAATATTTAGACAAAGAAGCAGATGACATAAGCTAGCAAGTAAAAGATTACAAGAATTAGAAATGGAGAAAATTTAGATTTCAACCAATCATCCAATTGTAAAGGTAGTCGATGTAGTTGGGGATTACATGATCTCATCTGTGGTGCACACTCCAGCATCACATATCCTCTTTTTGTCGAGGAAATTTCCAACTACGGCCCAATGTGAAAAATCTTTCTAGAGCCCCAAGGCATCATGCTTTATGGAAAGTCTAATGAGAATTCGGAATTTAGGTGAAAAGCATATGATGTTGCAAAAAATCGCACCTATTGAATTCCGAGTTTGAGGACTGAGAACGTACATGAATAATGATCCAATGTTTCATATTTATAGAGCTAAATAGTGCATTTCAAGTTGGACTTGACATCTTTATTTTTAGAAATTCTTGTTAAGATAAGTGTTGGATCACAATTAGAAGTCTAACCTTGCATTACCTGTAAATGGTCGATTTGCTGTTTAGGTTTAGGGTTCTTTCTTAGAAGCTCATTTCAGCAAGAGAAGATGTAGGGCTGATAACTTGGATGAAAAAACAAATAAAAAAAAACACCATTTTAGGGATTTTGGTTTAGGGTTCTTTCTTAGATGGTAATTTCAGCAAGAGAAGATCTGGGGCAGATAGCTTTGATGAAGATAAGAACTTACACCATTTTAGGGATTTTGTTAGTAATTTGGTGATTTTAAGGCGTGTTTGTTGGAGACTAATTTAATGACCAAGCCTTCTTTTCACATTTTTATTATACTTTACAAAAAACAGTATTTATGGTTGGAAGTATATTTAAAATATTTATTAGAATATAGGTGTGTGGTAGACTTTCCACTTGAAATTAAGAAATTGAGCCGAAGGGCATACAACCCCAAGCTGCCCAACAATTCATATGTAAAATTACACAATTTTCTCTCTCCAACGATTTTGCATTTTCTTATTTTACAATATTAAAGTTGCACAAGCACATAAGTCCGTTAAGAAAAAGTTCCAAAAATTATCTTATCACGGCTCTTTAACTTCCTTAATAAAACAAGATGGTGCCAGACACTTTTGCAAGTTGGTTACCTTAAAAAACAAAGATTGAGACTATATCTCCCTTCAACGTTGAGAGTACATAGATGGACACGAATAGACTTATATCTCCCTTCAACGTTGAGAGTACAAGTGAAAAATTCATAAGATTTTTTTAAGAAATACTTGACATTTTTGGGGTGTATTTAGAGGCACGATTTTCATCCATGTTCTAACTGTTTTCATCCACGCACCTAGCGGGTTTCTCAATGGCTTTGAGGGCCTTAAAATACACCTGGGCATCTTTGTGTTGAGAGTATAATCATCGTTCAGACGTTGAGTTGAGTTTGGGTCGACCATCCTTAGGTGTGGTCAATCGACCCCTGATGGAGTTGGTCAGTCGAATGACCTTTCCTGAATTTATTCAATTTGACTTTATTTCGATGTAATATCACCAGGCGCGTTTTCAAGATTTTGAGTGCACGAGTATCGCAGGTGTTCCAGTTGGATTGCAATAGAACCAACTAATTCGTGGTGCGGTCGATGGATCCCTTATGATTGTGATCGATTGATGCCACCTATTGATTTGCCTAGCATTAACTTGAACCCTTGACATCAAGTGTATCATAAACTGTGCCATCAATTGGTTCACCTTGTTGGGTTTTGCAAGCGTGTATGGCACTTCAAAATTTAATATTGACTTAGGCACCCCTATTTTTTCCATTCCTCCAACTAATCTAAATAGAATTCCTGGTCTTAGTCTGACTGACTGGGAAACAACTTGGAAATAGAGTTTTGAAGTGGAATTTTGCATTATTTATGTCTAATTCCACCCTATCATATCACATATTTTATTTATATAGAGAGGAATTTTATATTATTTATAACTATTTCCACACCTACAACATGACGTTCTACTTGTCTACGAAATCGGCCTCCACTTTCAAGTCTTGAGAAAAACCTACAAAATATAAATGACTTGTTCTACACTTCATTATACATGAAGGGATTAAATCCAGAGAGGTCTTCCGTCTCTCTGTGTGTGTGTGTCCTTGTCCCTCAAGGCATGCACAAATTCTTTTTCCCATATTTATAATTTTAATTAAAAAAATGTGAGAAGTGTGATAAATTTGTGCTCTTAGGTAGTTGAAGTCCATATGCAATAAAATTTTATTTTTATATTTCATTTGACTGAGTAATTGATCAACGTTATTCTTTTCTTACACCTACTGATAAAATTTATTATCATATCATAATGAGATGTAGGGTTGGAACGGATCCACAACATGACTTGTGTAGATGCAGATGTAGACAAGTTTTTTTTTTTTTTTTTTTCGTAAACCCACAAATCCTAGGACTCAGTATTCCAATTTGCAACTGCTTATTTTCATCTCTGTCTATGTTCCCGAGAAAGAAGGATAGAATCAAAAAAGAAAGAGAGGATCCTGGGGAATGCAAAAAGGCACATGCAAATATAACAATTTTATTGATGAAAACGTGTACTTCGACAAAGTTGCAACTAAAACAAAAGCTTGAGGAGCTTAGTGACAAAAATAAAAGGATGGCGATTATCTTTCAAATGATTCCAAAGGTTGGGATGACGCTTGCAAATTACCCTTTAAAATAATATGTAGTTAAAAAAATTAAAAAATAAATAACTGAACATATTTGAGAGTGAAGTTCGTCTAACTCGCAAAAGAACACACGTTAAAGATGAGCAAAGAAAGATGCAAAATTAGTCTATTCGAATATAATAACATAAGACAATCATATACATATAATATAAAGTGAATAATGTATATCACGCGTTTTAAGACCATCTCCTATGATACAATAAATTTAGTGTAAAATACTAACCAAATTTAGTGTAATTCGTTTTTTCTTATTTTGCCCTCCTGTTCTATTACAGCAATTTTTTTTTATAGAAAATGCTACTTGTACATTAGCATGTACATAAGGATGTCCATAATGGACACCCGACGCCCCCCTATTAGAAGGAGTGCCGGACACCCAGCACTCCTTCCAATAGGAGGTTCTGAGTGTCCATTATGGTACATACTAATGTACAAGCAGCACAATCCAATTTTTATTCCTTCAATATCATTTTTATCCTATTAGAATTAATTGTTTTTTATTTATTTAACATTTATTTTTAATTTTTAATCAAGTAGCAATTAGCACTAGAACAACATAAATGTCTTAAAAAAGCATAAATTAAAGTACAATACACCATTAAACTAAAACAATACTTTAGTTAATTAATTTATTAATAAATGCAATATTTTTCTTTCATTAAATATATTTATTAATTTAACAATTTTAGTAATACTATAATTTTTAATTAAATAATTTAAAATGAATGGATTGTAGAGAAATAAATAATAAGGAACTATTCATTTGGTATAATCATTGAAGAGGTTACACCAAATTGCACCAAATTTGTGGTAAATGTTGGATTTTACTCTTTTAATTGGTGCAAAACGACGTACCAAAATATGGTAAATTTCATATGTGGTTACTGCATTTTAAGTGAATTTCAATTGTCTTAATTTGATTATTTTAATTTGAAACAAATCCATTCTACGGAGACCAAATTGCTTAGTTGACCGGCAAATTGTAACGAATCTTTTTGTTAATTGTTGCATATCATACTACACTATAATCGTGCCACATCAGTAAAGTGTGATAGTGGGGGAAAAAAATGAAGAAGAAGAAGGAAAAAAAGACACATTTTATAACTCCTTTTATCATGGTACGGAATTAAAAGATATCGTACTTTGTAATTTGTCCCTAATACCAAGTTATCATATCACAAACTTCATTGTTAATTGTTAAGTTCGTAAAGTCACATAATGAATAAGAATTTCTCATTTGCTTTAGTTAAAAACTGCAAATAAAAATCATTATGATATTTTCACATGATGGAGCATTGTGGGCTGGGTTCTTCCCACCGGGTCATGGGTATGCCTTGAATTCTCTCACAAATGGGGCAGGTGAAGGGGGTGTGTATGTGGGCCTGAAAGTTTTCATTCGGGCTTCTTTTCTTCGGGCTTTTTCTCTTCAGCTTTTTTAGGCCCATCTTGTTTCTGTGGGGCTGGAGGTGGCCCAATACTGATTACTTCAACATATTTTCCTGCTTTTCTTGTTTTCACTATTATCTCATATGGGTCTGCTTCACCTGTTACTGTCAATGTTCCCTTTGCACCGTCCACTTCGACTTTGTCAATGCCTAACGAGGATTATTCCAAATTTAAGATAATATTAATAAAAATAAAATGAAAAAGGGTCGACGTAATATATAGTAGTATTTTGTTAATGCTTCATCGTAATTTACGATGTCGTGAAAAATTAAAGTGAAAAATGTTGGAGAAATTTCCATTTTTATTTTTATTTTTATTTTTTTGTCTTTTCTTTCTAACAAAACTATGAAATTTTAAGAAACTTGAACAGATTGTTAAATAATAGCATATAAATGGACAGTCATGTTTGGCTAATGATAAGTGCAATTTGTGCACTTATTTGGATCAAATTATTATTAAACTTTTATGTCATCAAATTATTAATTTTACTTAATTTAGGTTAATTTTCTTTTATTTTAGTTATGGACTCGTTCGAAGCAAATGGAAAAGAAGGAATGCCAAAATTTAATGAAATCTACAACTTTGAGGATTGTAGTATACATTAGAGAAATTGAAGGACTAAATTGCATTAATGCTACATATGGACATGGACTTGCAATTGGATTTGCAATTCAATTATCACTTAAAATTTTAATTTGATTGGAACCCAAAAAGATGGAGATTATATATATAGACACACATTTTACACTGAAAAAAGAGAGGGGATTTCACGTATAAGGAATGGACGGCGCAGAGGAAAAAAAAGAAAAAAGAAAAGACGCATAGAAGAGGGACAGAAAAACTGGGGCTGAAAAGAAATTTACATATACACACATACTGACCGCGAGACTTGGAGAAAACATATTTATTATATTCATACCTAACCATAGAAAGTCAACAAGGGAAGAAAAAGAAAACAAAGGAAAAGTCAGGGCGAAAGGAAACGGCAGAAAAAGGTGCAGAAAAAGAAAAGAGAAAAGGCACAAGGAAAAGGAAATTGCAATATCAGAAATTTTCACGTTTCGTCAATTTTCGGTGACATCTTTCCACTTTTTCTTATTTTTATTTTTTCAGCATGAATAACTAAATTTTATATTAGGGAAAACAATTTAATCGACTTGTGATCTTTTATTTTTATATTCAAGATTTATGTTATTTATTTATTTATGTGTTGGTTTTATTATGAGTTTAATGTATTAAATTATCTGGTCAATGATTTGATGATTATGTGAGTTTCTTACGAGTCAGAGATGAATTTGAGATTTAGACCATATAGTAAAATCTGGTAAATTAGTATAACGTGTAAAGATACCTATATTAATTATTGCGGACATAATTTGAATTCTTAGATTTAGTGTTTCAATTAACTAAAATTGATTCGCATAGAAATATGAAATTAAATTAGTTAAATAGGCTCAATGAGAAATCGAGAGGGGTAAATTGAATACAATAGAAGAATTCGATCGAACACTATATTATGTCATGAATCTTGAATTAAGAATAAATGTGATCAATAGATACGATTATTTTGCCCTAATATTTATCACGTATCTGTTTCTCCAATTATCCGTTATTTGTAATTATTTTATATTTTTAATTTGTGAAAAGTAGTCAGTCAAAATCATCATAAATATTTACTTGCTTTTGTCAAATGGGAATTAGAAAAAGTAAATTAAGACTTAAAATATAGTTTTCGTGAGAATAATAATCCGAATTCAAAGGTCCACTATATTACTTGTTACGATATTGTACACTTGCGATATAAAAAAAGAAAAGAAAAAAAGCAACAACTAACCTTAAAAATAGAATAAAATTTTAATAAATTGGTCAAAAATGTATGAGAAAAAAATTTAATTAAATGGAAAACTTTGAAATTAGCCAACATGTTCATACTATTATGTTTAACTGTGCATTTACTCCGTCTTATCCTTTGTAATAAATTGTAAAGAAAAATGTTTAATTTTAACAGTGTTCTATTTAAATGACGAATCTAAAATTCTCATATTATATTATATTTCAATACTTAAAAAGCGTCATTAATCATACTTTTGAATAAATTTTAGTTTTTTCTTACTTTGTATTAGGCTGTTAGTCGTAAAATAAAAGTAAATATCTTCCGAGGTTCCATCATAACTATAGTCTATAAATAATTTTTTTACCCTAATTTCGTTCAAATTTATTATTTCTACGTTGTTTATCAAACTCGATAAATTTGCAAATATCTTAAAACTAAGTTTGGAATAAAAGCAAGATTGGAGATACCTTGTAATCCCGACACCGCTTTGAGGAGCTTCTTCTTGCATTTTTCACATGATATATCAACTTTCAAAACGGTCTTTTGTACCATCCCTAAATTTTCTTCTCTCTTTGATACAAATCTCAATAAAGGATAAAATGAGTTATATAAGGGCGGTCTAAAGTAACAAAATCGAAAAGATCTTTGGGTTGTTCACCCCTTCGAATTGTCTTTTTTTTAATTTGGACAAATCATGACATTAATTTAATCAACCTAAGATTTTATATTGTACCATTGTTTCGACTTGAATGTCTTTTGTAATTGTTGCTGGCTGCAATTCCAGATAAATCACCATTTGGTTGAATCCAAATTATGTTGGGAGGTTAACTAATTTTAGCTAGGTAGGTAACCAAAACATAATAACAATTTTCATATTTAAGTTTGTTTGAAAGCAACAAAAATAGAAGTTTAATGTTCATTTTTTTTCTTAAAACCAATGAATACGTGAGTTCTATTAACAAGATTTTATAATATAATTTTGTTGAGGTCCTTTATAAATTATATGTTGTCTCCAACTGCTAAGGTAGCTGATCTATAATAATAACAACAATCGTTCAAAAAACAAAGTGTTAGAATATGACGCCATTTATGTCATTTGTTTTCTAATTTTTGGGGCATGATGAAATGGGCTAAGCCCAACTGTTGGAAATGTTTTGATGAAAACCCATTGCCCGATAACTCATAAGAACCGACCCAAATACCCGGCTCAATTTGCTTACCACTTGGAGCTGCTCTGACCGTTGGATGGGGATTGAATAAATGGTGATGGCTTGGGCTATTTATACTGAGCCATCTCTTGTAGTCAAAATTTCTCATTTGTATTCTCTCTTTTTCTCTGTGTTGGGTCTGGGTTCTTCTGCCTTCAATTTTCTTCGTGAATCTCTCCTCTTCTATGTGATACTTAGTGTATGATTAAAACTTCTAGTTTTAATCTTCAGTCTTGGTAATTGGGTGCCTTTGTGGTCTTTGGAGAGGGTTTTCTATTGTTGGCAGTATGATTCCTTCCTTCGTGTCATTGAGTAGCCGTGTGGTAGTTGATTAGGGTTCTTGGTGTGATTTGAGGTCGTTCTTGTATACAAAAGATACAATGAATTTATTTCTGAGCCCTATACAAAATAATAAATTGGTTTTGTTATTGTGCTATTAATTTCTGATTGATGCTTCCTAGTGATGACAAAAAAATCCGTCCCGCCCCAAATGAGGCGAAAAAACTCTCCTCAACGGGTTGGCAGGGCGGAGAGGAGGTGCCTTGCTCCGAACCCGTCCCGTGAAGAATAAAAAAATAATTAACTACAAATTAAAAAAAATAGTTAATTGAGAATTTTTGAAAAAAAAAAAAAAAAAACTGGACAGGAAACGGGGTAAGCCCGCGCCCCAAACCCGTCCCTCCGTCTAAGGTGGGACGGGGAACTGGGTGGGGTTGGGTGGGGTGGGGAGTGGTGGGGCGGGGGAGCCCCACCCCGAATCTGCCCTATTGCCATCTCTAATGCTTCCATTGTTCATATTTTGCCTTACAAGTGATATTAGAGCATCTGTGAGGCTTGATTGAATCTTTGATTGGTGGTTTGTCAATGGAAAATTAATTTCCAGTTGATGCCCTAAAATCGAGTGAACTGCAGAAACCCTAATCCCCCCCCCCTTTCGTTTTGGCTACCAATTCTCTTTCTTGTTTGTGTTTCTTGCGAGGGAACTTTATTCTTGGTGAACAGTGTTCGGAGCTTAGGTATTTTGAGCGTTCGAAAGGCTATTTCTTGGTGACTGTCTGAGACTGGTTCTTTGTAAACTGTGATTGGTGAAATAATACATATTTCCTTTTACTTATTTCCTTGTTATTCGATCTCGATTACTGTTGTTTCTCCCTATTTTCCCCCATTATCATTTGTTCTTGGTATTAGAATTGAGCCCTAGCCTAGGGTCTTGAACCTCACGGAATTCTAGTGAATTCTAGCACCTGAAATTGTTAGAATTTTGATTATTACTCTGTTGATATATAGTAGCTTTATTTTTTGTGAATTCTTGTGATTGTTAGTTGCTTTAAACTTACTGCTGAACTTGATTTTTTGATCCACTATAATCTTTTAAACTGCTTAACATCACTGTTAGTTTGTTTTCACAAGGTTGATAGTTTGTTTTCAGTTTTAATATTTCTTAATTCCTGTTTTGGTTTATATTGTGAACTGTGTGACTATAAACTAGTTATTTGAAATATCTGTTATCTGTAGAACTGTGACCTCATAAATTCTTTTGTATTGATTAAAAACTTCAAATGACAATGACAACATTTGAACTTGGAGTTTTTAATGGAAAATAGAATTTTCCCATTTGGTAGCAAAAATTGAAAGGGGTCTTAGTTCAACAGAAAGTAGCTAAGGCTATAACTGGTGAATTTACTGCTACTATGACTGATGACCAAAAGCATGAATATGATGAACTTGCATATACTTCTATAATTCTTCATTTATATGATCAAGTGTTAAGAAAGATAGGAAAGTAAGATAATGCTAAGGCTTTGCGGGATAAATTAGAAGAACGGTATATGTCTAAGAGTTTGCCTAATAAACTCTTCCTTTTAGAGAAGTTCTTTATCTCTAAGTTCTTTATCTTTAAGATAGATAGTTCAAGATATCACTAACGCTGTGGATAAGGTTTCTGATAATAAAATGATGTTATCCTTTTGAATGATATACTTGAAGTCTATAAGGATGTTAAGTCTACTATTAGGTATGGCAGAGATACCTTAACACCTGACACAATGATCAATCTTTTAAGAAATAAAGAGTTAGAGCTTAAAGTTGATAGAACTGGGAAGGATTTTGAGAGTTTGTCTGTGAGAGGTAGACCTATGGCTAGGCAAGTCAATGGTCAGAATCATCAAGGTAACAATCATAACAATTTTAAGAAGAAAGGGAATGGGAGATCCAGATCTAAGTCTAGAAGTGGAAATAGGAAGTGTTATGGATGTGGTAAGACGGGACATTTTATAAAGGACTGTTATAAGAAGAAGAATGAACAGAGAGAGATGAGAGTGGATGAGGAGAATGTTGTTGAACCCCTAGGTGAGACCACCGTTGATGTGTATGTGGTGACAGAGCCTACTTCTGATTTGAATACTGTCAACTATGTAGATGACAGTGATCAGGATAGTGAATGGATTCTGGATTCGGGATGTACATTTCATATGACCTCTAGAAGATATTGGTTAGAGAACTTTAAGGATCTTGATGGTGGAGAGGTGGTTATGGATAATAATGTAGCTTGTAGCATTAAATGAATTTACAATGTGACTTTGAAGTTTTATAATGGATATACATTTACCTTAGAAAGAGTAGGTATATTCTTGATTTGAATAGCAACTTGATTTCTATGGGTAATCTAGATGACATAGGCCTACAAGGTCAGATTAGTGATGGTTCTTTTGAAAATAATTAAGGGTTCATTAGTTATTTTCAAAAGAACCAAGAGGAATGATATATATGTCACTAGAGCCAGTGTAGTTCAAAATCACATTGTTGAATCCTCTAGTGCTGAGATTGATGCTACCCTGAAGTGGCATAATAGGTTAGCCCATGTGAGTGAAAAGGGCTTGCATATTTTGAGTAAGAGATGGACATTTGGTAAGGATGTGTTTTCTAAGGTTCCATTTTGTGAGTATTGTCCTTAGGAAAACAGCATAGGGTTTATTTTAATACTGGTCAGCATAAGACTGCCTCTATCCTTGAGTATATTCATTCTGACATGTGGGGTCCATCATCTACTACCACTCAAGGTGGTAACAAATATTTTTTATCACTGATTGATGATTTTCAAGAAAAGTCGGAATTTACCTTTTGAAACAAAAATTAGACATTTTTTGAAAAGTTTAAAAATTGGAAAACTTTAATTGAAAACTAAATGGATAAAAAGATCAAAGTTTTAAGAACAAACAATGGTCTGAAATTTTGTAATTCTGAATTTGACGATTGTGTAGAGATGATGGGATCATCAGGCATAAAACTGTTCCATATACTCCTCAACAAAATGGAGTTGTTGAAAGAATGAATATGACTATATTGGATAAGGTCAGATGCATGATGATTAGTTTGGAAGTTCCTAAAGTCTTTTGGTGTGAGGCTATTATGATAGCTGTTTATATTGTGAATAGGAACCCTTCTAGTGTCTAGGATGGTAAGACACTTGAAGAGGTATGGTCAGGGAGATTATCTGATTATACTACTTTGAGAACTTTTGGGTGTGCTGCTTATTCTCACCAAAGTATAGGCAAGTTGGAGTCTAGATCTCAGAAATATGTTTTCATGGGGTATCCTGAGGGAGTGAAAGGATACAGATTTTGGGTGAGAGATGAAAAAGGTTTTAAGATGATAACTAGTAGGAATGTGACTTTTAATGAAGTTGATATGCCCTGTTTGAGTAAGAAAGTCTCTAGTGATGTTCCCAAGAGGGATGATGATGAGGAGACTGGGATGCAAGTTAGATTAGGTCATTTTCCTGAACTTGTTGAGAAGGAACAAGTTGAGAATGAGGTTGATGAGGAGAATGATGGTGTCATTGGTTCTCATGAACCTGTTGAAGGTGGTGAACATGACTTATGAGGAGATGTAGTTGATCCTCTAAGTGATTATTAGCTTGCTCGTGATAGAGTTAGGAGAGAGATTAGGGAACCTGTTAGGATGGGTGATTATCAATCCTTTGTTATTTTGTCATATCAAGACTTAGCTTTTAAGGAGCCTAAATCTTATGAGGAGGCTTTGAGTTGTCAACAATCTAATAAGTGGTTAGGTGCTATGGAAGAAGAGATGAAGTCCCTTATGAAGAATAATACTTGAAAATGAGTTCCTAAAGATAAGTCTTTGGTAGACTGTAAATGGGTTTATAGTATTAAGGGGAGTAGTTCTTCTAAAGAGACTCTGAGGTTTAAAGCTAAACTTGTTACAAAGCGGTTTACTCAGAAACCTAGTATTGATTATAATGAAATGTTCTCTCTTGTAGTGAAATATACTACTATAAGAGTCATACTTTCTTTGGTTGCTCAATATGATTTAGAGCTAGAACAAATAGATGTTAAAACTGCATTTTTGCATGATGACTTGGATGAAATGATTTATATGATTCAACCTCAAGGTTTTATTGATTCTAAAAAGCCTAATAATGTTTGTTTGCTTAATAGATATTTGTATGATTTGAAACAATCATCTAGGCAATGGTATATTAAATTCGACAACTATGTGTCTTCTATTGGCTTTGTGCGAAGTGCCTTTGATCATTGTCTTTGTTTTAAAAGAAATGATAAGAATGATTTGATTGTTTACTTACTTTTCTATGTTGATGATATGCTGTTGGTTGGACATAAAATGAGTGATATAACTAACATTAAAAAGGCTTTGAGTGTTGATTTTGAAATGAAAGACTTAGGACATGCTAGGAGATTTTTAGGATTGGATATTAAAAGAAATAGAGCACAACAATCTCTTCTTTTAATCCAATCTGACTATGTGAAAAGATGTTATCTAAATTTGCTATGCATGATTCTAAACCTGTTACTTTGTCTCTTACTTGTCATTTTAAATTGAGTAAAAAATAATGTCCACAAAATGAATTTGATATTAAATACATGCAAAATGTATCTTATACTAATGCCGTTGGATCTGTTATGTATACTATGGTATGTACTAGTCCTAATGTTGCACATGCTATTAGCATTTTGAGTATATTTATGGCAAACCTTGGTCTTGAACATTGGATCGCATTAAAATGGCTTTTAAGATACTTAAAAGGTTCTACTGACTTAGGATTGCATTTTAAATCTTGTAAAGAAGGTGGTGTTGAAAGGATATATTGATTCTGATTATGTTAGTGATAAGGACAATAGGAAATCAACAACTGCATATGTATTTACTTTGTGTGGTACCTGCATTAGTTGGAAGTTTCAATTGCAGTCTATTGTTACTTTATCTACTATAGAAGCTGAATATGTAGCTGTTAATGAAGCTATAAAAGAGTCTTTGTGGCTTAAAGGCTTATTATGTGAACTAAATGAATTGCACGATCCTGTTGTGGTTTATTGTGATAGTCAAAGTGCTATACATTTGTGTAAAAACCCCGTGTTTCATGATAGGACTAAACACATAGATGTTAGGTTGCATTTCATTAGGGATATAGTTCATAAAGAATCTATTTTGCTTGAGAAAATCCCTACACAATTCAATCTTATGGATATGGGAACAAATGTACTACCTCATTATAAGTTTAAATCATGTTTAAAATAAGAATTGATACCGGATAACTTTGTGTTTTTGCAGGTACTAACATTCTTGGTGTTGGTGTTATGAAACACTAATGTGTTTCGTGGTTTATAACATTGGCATCAATGGGGAGATTTGTTAGAATATGATACCATTTATGTAATTTGTTTTCTAATTTTTGGCGCAATGATGAAATGGGCTAAGCCCAACTGCTGGAAATGTTTTGATGAAAACCCATTGCCCGATAGTTCATAAGAAATGGCCCAAATACCCAGCCCAATTTGCTTACCACTTGGAGCTGCTCTAACCGTTGGATGGGGATTGAATCAATGGTGATGACTTAGGCTATTTATACCAGCTAAACTGTCTCTTGTAATCAGAATTTCTCATTTGTATTCTCTTGTTTTCTCTGTGCTGGGTTTGGGTTCTTCTGCCTTCAATTTTCTTCGTGAATCTCTCTTCTCTTCTATGTGATTAAAACTTCTGGTTTTAATCTCCAGTCTTGGTAATTGGGTGCCTTCGTGGTCTTTGGAGAGGGTTTTCTGTTGTTGGCAGTATGATTCCTTCCTTCTTGTCATTGAGTAGCCGTGTGGTAGTTGATTAGGGTTCTTGGTGTGATTTGAGGCCGTTCTTGTGTACAAAAGAGTACAATGAATTTGTTTCTAAACCCTATACAAAATAACAAATTGGTTTTGTTATTGTGCTATTAAATCTCTGTTAATTTCTGATTGATGCTTCCGTTGTTCGTATTTTGACTTACACAAAGTGTGAAAGTAATATTTTATTACATGGAGCCCACTACAATTCCGTTTCAAAAGTGTTTTACTTTAAACTTCAAATATGTCAAATCATTTGCTATCTCATTCCAAACTATACTATTTTTGTTATTTTCATTGCCAGTAACTCAACCGTAGTGCATAGAGTTCGGTTTTCATGTCAAAATACAAAATTTTGTGAAACTCCACATAACAAATGGTAGGAATCGAATTTTGTTTATTAAGAAATTTATCATTTGTAGTCTTGGATCCCAAGCGTAGGCGGTCACCTTAATCCAATATTCTTTAGGCCCATATGTCCTTTTTTGGGCTACTAATACAAATACCCTTAATTTCAAGGTCCTTTTGAAAATTATTATAAACATGTGCTAAAATATAAATACTATAATTCTTATCATTAAAATCATAATTAATACGTCAAAATTAAAAATTGGAAAACAGAGGTGAAAAATAGAAACCTAAACCCTCCAAATCAACCAAAATCAAAATCAAAATCATAAGAAAATGCTGCTTTAGCTAGCTTTTCTTCAAATTTCCAAATAATCAATACAAATTTGCAGGTTCTTAATTTCTGAATTTTGATCAATTAGTACATATTTTGTTTGATTATTAAAAATCAAATTATATACTTAATGACTATTCAATAAAAGGAAAGCAATTATATGATAATTTCTAATTTCTAATGATAACTATTGATTAATGCTTTTTTTTTTATTGCTGCAGTCATGAACACGATTTTCACCTTAAATTTGATCTTGTTGAGGTTTTTCTTGTTCTAGTATATATGAAATTTCACCTTGAAATAAGAGATGCATATAAGGTCTTTGTGAAAATGTACATTCAAATATGAGAAGGTGAAAAATGATATGATATGTCACTTATTTTAAGGTCATTGTTGGGAACCTACTTAATCATGCACATCGGAAGTAAAGCAAATTTCGATTCCCAAACAAGGATTTGCTTTGTGTTTGGATAGAAACTGTGTTTAGAATAATACCTTAGATGAATTCTGCAAACTCTTTTGCTGATTCACGAACTCCAATGATCACGATCTGCAATCCAAGATGTCCAATTATCCAGCCTCCAATGGTGATCCACACAGAGAACAAGAATGACGGCTATGGTTTTCTTTTCTCGTGCTAGCAAGAATAATGAATAAATCTCTACTATTTTTCAAACCTAACAGCCTATTAATACAAGTCCAAACGGGTTTAGCCCATCTCTTAACTAACCCGGTCCAACATTTAATTAATCAAATTAATTAAATCCGATCCATGAATTAATTAATCCAATTAATTATTTCGGGCCTATTAATAAGCAACCCAATTAATTAATTATCCAACACTTGTCAATTAATTAATTGATAAATCTTATTCTTCTGGTTCTCTTTTGTGTGTGACCCATTAGGTTTCCGATCACGATGCCTAATGACGTGAATTATTATTTTGATTTAATCAAAATTGATAAATTAAAATACCTCTTTTAATTTATCATCAATTCACATTCGTCGTTTTAGATTGACATCTAGCAATGTGTCAGGCAATACATGTGACGGGAAATGTCACGTGGCATGACAAAACCAAACTTATTCGTTTACCGTGAAACTATAATCCATTCGTTAATATGATTCAATCAATTACAAGATATGGACATGTGTCAATCTCAATTATCGATCATATCTTTTATCCTACTGTTAAGTCAATGTAAGTCGAAAACTCCTTTTCGACTTATGAGTTCACCTTGGTCAAGAATTTCATTATCAACTTAACTGGATGAAATGTAGATCATAATCTCTTACTATTTAAGAGTGACGAATCCTCTATTGATCATTCACAACCTTCATATGATTCTTGACATACCCGAACGATGCCGTATTAGCGACCCTTGACAGAGCAACATCCGACATCACCAAAGTATGGTTGTCATCATATAAGGCACTATGATTACCTCAAGTCAAAAAACCAATTCCACTACCGAACGTTAAAAATTAACCACTAACACTCAAATAGTCTTCCATGTGGAATCTCTCAGAGGGTCTCCAATGTTTTGTTCTATAACAAAACATTCACATGTTCATTCAAGTGTCACCACACTCTACCTTGTGAGATCAACTACTTACTTCATAAGTAAGAAATGTCACATGTGATGGTCTATCCATAATAACGATATCCGTATCTTGTTATTACATACAACCATGAATGATTTAAGATTCAGTCATATGTAATTTGTATCTTTCAATCACAACTCCTTGTGATTAACAAATCACCAAAACTTGAATCTACGGATTCTATTATTTAATTAATTAGAATGTTAATTCAATAAATAATAGATCTTGCCATAAATATGTATCGGTTATATATACATTAAAAGTGCTTATGTTCAAAGTTGATTGGACCTAGGGTATAACACTTACAAACTCCCACTTGCACTAGATCCAATCCCTTATGTATGTTATACCATAAGAGTCCACACGATGATCATGTTTATGCTGCGACAACTCTTTGTCAATGGATCTGCAATTTAATAACTTGTGGGAATTCGTTCTTTCTTTACGTCATTTTATTGTATTATCTTTTCAATGAGATAATACCGTCTTAACACATGTTTGGATCATTGATGAGACTTTAGTTCCTTCGTTTGCACGGTGACTCCATTGTTATCACAAGTAGAAGCAAGTGATCAACAATGTTAGGAACTACTCCAAGTTCATTAATGAACTTTCTGATCCAGACCAAAACTTTTGTTGCTTTCTAAAACATTGTTGTATAAGGCTTCTATTATTGAATCAATGGTTGTTTTCGATTTGGAACCTTTCCAACATATCGCTTAAGAGTAAACCAATATTCTAATTGAAATATGCTATCATTCTAATCTGAATAGAAGTTAGCATCAGTGTATCCATGAATTCCCAGTTCATTTTCTCCATATAAAATTTTCTTAAGATTTTATCTATATAGATCTAGATGAGTTAAACAACCTTTTAGATCTATCTCTATTTATCAAGCTATTTTTCATATATCTATTATGAAGAAATTATTCAACAACCATAATTTCAACAATTGAAATATAAAGACGTCGTTTCCTGTTAATAATATGTCTTATACATATTAATATTAGAAATATGACAATGCTCCCACCATCTTCTTATAAACACAGAATTTGTCTTCATTTTGATAAAATCAAACATTTTGACTTTCACATCAATTTGAAGATTTCAGCTCCAAAAGACTTATTTCAATCCATATAGACATTTTTCTTGTAAACTCATTTACAACCTATGAGTTTTAATCCATTAGGTAGGTCGACCAAGGTCCAAACCTTGGTAACATTAAGTTCATATCGGATATCATAGCCTTATGTCATCTCATCGAGTCAACACTTGACTTTGCATAATTAGTAGGTTCATCATCCTCGATTAGTAATGTCTGATTAGTAATCATAGATTCTTACCTTCCAGAAGGTGGAATGATCCTATAAGATTTACATGGAGCTGTCGTGTCCTCAAGAGTCTCAACTTCCTGATCAAGAGTATGTCCCTCAACAGGTTTGGGATCAGACTCAAGTTCATCTACTTGGTTAACTATATCTATGAATCCTTGAACTCCTTCAAGATTTATTCTACTCCCACCGTCCTCTCTTAGAATAAACACTTTTTCTAGAAGTGTGATATGTCTTGAGATGAACACATTCTTCTCAACGGAATTATAGAATTGATATCCAATTATCTCTTGAATATCCCACAAATATATATATATATATATATATCGGATTTAGTTTCAAACTTATCCGATTCAGTGCCTTCACATAAGCGTCACAACCCCAATCTTTCAAACGAGAAAAGTTGGGCATTTTGTCTTTCCATAACTCGTATGGAGTTTTTGTCAACCATTTAGATGTGACACAACTCAGTGTGTAGCACGTGGCAATCAGTGCATGACCTTTAAACAATTTTGAAGTATTTGCTGGCTTGTCATTAGTTGCACTATATTTAATAGTGTACGATTCCTCATTGCAAATACACCATTATGTTGCAATGTACGTAGAGGAATCCACTGCGAGAGAATGACATTCTCTTTTAGATAATCTAAAATTCTACATTTCATGTATTCTCCATATCGATCAAATCTTAGTATGAGAATTTATTTACCTATTGTTTCTTAATTTTTAGTTTGAATCACTTGAACATTTCAAGAGTTTCATACTTGAATTTCATCAAATATACATGACAATTTCTGAAATAGCCGTCTAGTAAATGTGATGAGATAAGAGAAACTTTATCTAGCATTGATTGATATGTGTCCACATACATCACTATGTATTAGACTCAGTAATTATGCAGATCTTTCTCCTTTTTAAGTAAAAGGATATATGGTTATTACGTCAAACAGACATATTTTGCATTTGTCAAATAATTCAAAATCATTTGACCCAAATGTACATCTCCATGTTAGTTTGGAATTGCATTTTCATTTATATGACCAAATTTGCAATGCCAGATATAGATGTTATCCAGATTATCATTTTTATGCCTTTCATTATCTATACTCATAATAGAATACTTAATATTTAGAATATAAATGTCATTTTGTAATTTATCATAACCATTAAGATCTTATCAAGATAAAAGGAACAACAATTGTCCTTAACATTAAAATAATTCATGTCCAAACATGAAATTTATTTAATGTTCTTGGTAATGGCAAGAACAAAACAATATTTTTCTAATTCTAATATTAAGCTTAAAGGCAAAGGTAAAAAGTAGCTCATATAGGCAATGCAGTAACATTTGCTCATATTCAACGTATATGTCAACTTTTCCCCCTTTTTTTGCAGTGATCTACTTTTGTTTAGTTTCTGCATATTTTTACAAATATGAGATCCATATCTGGTATCAAATACCCACGAAACTAATGAAGTAGATATAAGTCTTGCAATTTCTTTTCCAATGACTTATCATTCCAAAATGATAATAATGGTCATTAGATTTAGTATTGTCTTTGTTTGTTTTAACTGTCTTAGCCACCTTAGATGTTTTCTTAAAACATCATTTAGACTTTCCTTGAGAAATCTATGACTAAGATTTGCCCATTACAAACATAGATATCGGGCTCAACAGTATTAAACATGTTCAGCAACTCAATAAATGTGTATTCGAATTTTATTCATGTTAAATTCATAATTAGTTATGAATAACTTTTAGGCAAAGATTGCAGAACCAAGTCATACTTAGTTCTTTGTTCATGACTGATCTCGATTGAGACAGCTTCTCAAAGTAGTCAACGTCTTCAGCACACCAACACTGGCTGAAGACTCTTCTGCCATTATGTACTAGTATAGTTGCTAGGAAATCTCATATCTTTCCACACATGATTGTTCATCATTCAACACTTTGAGATGAAAAATCACGTGTTTACATCTATACACTTATGTTGCTTTTGTAACTCGGGTGACATAGTCGCAAACATCACATATGTTGCAGTGCTATCGTCATCACTGTGTTTATTATAGCAGCCACATCTTCCTTTATTGAGTCATCAACAAGTATCTCTAGAAAGGGCTACTCAAGGACATAACCATTTTTTTCATGCTTGAGAACAATTCTCAGATTGCAGTGTCAATAAAGAAAATTTGGTTTGGTTGTTGGCATACAGTATGCCGCTTAAATACATATGGTTACTCAAGATTCAATAGATGTAAACGACGAAAATTAAAAGAATAATATATAAAATGCATCGATTAATTTAACATGGTCTTTTATTAAATAAATTTCGCTCCCACTGTTTAACTCAAATTTATGACCCTTTCACATAAATTTATGGAATCCATACTTGATTCCCAGTGGGCTGAGATCCCATTTGTTATATTAAAATCTTGAGTGTACTCAACAAGCCCTAATAAAACATTTAGGTGGATATTATTATCAATTGTATCTCCATACAACTCCTAGATCATTAAACTGACAACTTTTTGCCTTCACACATCGTATGTGTTAGCTTAACATGCCTCTAAAATTTATCTCATTGAGTGTACTCAACAAAAGATAAGTTTTAGTTAAGTTAAATCCATCATTCAGAAATATCTAATATTTCATATTGTCAAACATATCTCTAATAGACCAGCTTTGAGTGTACTCAACAAACTGAGATCGATTTAGGACTCTCGTTTGTCACTATAATGATGGAAAACGAATATAAATATGACTTAATATTTTAATATGCATCTAAAATTTATCTCATTAAGTGTACTCAACAAAAAATAAGTTTTAGTTAAGTCAAACCCATCATTCAGAAATATCTAATATTTCATAGTGTCAAACATATCCATAATAGACCAGCCTTGAGTGTACTCAACAAGTTGAGATCGATTTAGGACTCTCATTTTTCACTATAATGATGAAAGATGAATAAGAAACTGACTTAATATTTTTTTAACGAGGGGTTTTGCATGCAAAGGTCTCATCGTAATAACTATATATATTTTATTATACATCTAACATGCAAATAAACATACATAATAGTGTGGACGATTATAGACTTATACTATGTAGTCTTCCCGAGCCATAAGGAAGACTAGTTGGTCAGTTCCTAGGGGGTATAGCATTGATTCATACAATGCTCCATCTTTATGGTCTCCTCCTGTTCTTGTATCTTCAATAAGTCTAGCTGCAACTTGTATCCTATACTAGTTGGCATACATGCCTAAATAATATTGGACGCGTAGGCCCATAATAATAACGGATTCGTAGGTCCAAAATAAATTAGAGCTCCCAGACCCATAAAACAACAATAATAAAACTAACCATT
The DNA here is from genome assembly GCA_019097785.1 of Fraxinus excelsior. NCBI lineage: Eukaryota > Viridiplantae > Streptophyta > Magnoliopsida > Lamiales > Oleaceae > Fraxinus > Fraxinus excelsior. Next base: position 21,523,452 of record CM032630.1, read on the forward strand.
CAACACATCCACGTGTTCGAGTCTATAATCATCCACTAGTAAAACATTCATCATATAAATGCATTCCTATATAATATCTAATATTATATGCAAACATGTTTCATGTTTCAAGCTTCTAGCAATAAAGTCGTCTAAACTTATTTAGACAAATTGATCGGAATAATCAAATTAATCAATTAATTTAATTAGCGGGTATATTTAATTACAATCAAATTTTAATTTTATATACCAAATTAGAATCTCATTCTGATTCCACTATTACAGGACGGAACTATTTAATTAAAATCAAATTTTAATTAAATATCAAATTAGAGTTCAACTCTAATTTCAAAGTTTTAAAATAAGATAATTTAATTAAAATCGAATTCTAATTAAATATCAAATAAGAGTCTAACTCTAATTTCAAAACTAAGGCGATTGAATTTAATTAAAATCAAATTTTAATAAAATGCAAAAATTAGAGTCAAACTCCAATTCCAAGATATTAAGGCGAACTTATTTAATTAAAATCAAATTTTAATTAAATACCAAATTAGAGTCCAACTCTAATTTCGAGAAAAATCTAGGGTGAGACAATTTAATTAAAATCAAATTTCAGTTAAATGTTAAATTAGAGTCCAACTCTAATTTCAAGAATGTATTAGGGTGGAATAATTTAATTAAAATCAAATTTTAATTAAATACTAAATTAGAGTACAACTCTAATTTAAATTGAATTAACATTTTAATTTAGGATAAAACTCCTAAATAAAATAAAACTCAATTTAGGGTCAAAGTTTAATATTTAGCCCCCGTTTGACACCCATTTTTTATCTCATTCTCATTTTCATTTTTTTATAGTACTCATTTCTAACTACACATTCTCCAAATAAAATAATATTACCCATATACTCAAAAATTATTCTTACTTTTTAACCACACATTCTTTACATCAATCACTATTCAAAAACTCATTCTTCAAAAGAATGGGTGTCAAACAAACTCTTAAGTTAAAATCCAATTTTAATGGAAATATAAAAGTTGTCAATTTTTAATCAAAATTTTAAACGGGTCAAAATTGATAATATGAGTCAAAACTCATATCAAAATGAAATTTAAAAATCAGTTTATTATTTAAATTCAAAACCCTTTTGGAAATTGCAAATCTGACCCAAGTTTAAACTTGTAATAAGGGCCTTTCAATTTCGAAAATTTCAGAACAGGTCCCCTTTTAAAAATTGCAAACTTAACCATTTTCAATAATTGCGGTAGGGGCCTACAATTCCAAAAATTGCATATCAGGCCCCCGCCTCCACCCGTTTACTGAAACCCTAAAATTCACCCTTTTTTTTCAGTAGCTCTCCCTGCAGCGTCGCACGCTGCAGGGTCCGGCGGCTACACGACGCTGCAGGGTCCGGCGGCGGTGTAGCCGCCAGCGACTCCGCTGCTGCCGCCACCGCCGCCAATCCCTTCGACTCGATCCGATTTCCTTTCCCCTTTTTTTTAGATAAAAAAAATAGATTTTTAAGATGAAAAATAATTTTTCAAAATTGCTAGATTCACGAAAAATTAAACAATCAACTTTTGACTGTTCAATCATGTAAATCAATTTCTAACAAACACAAAGTAGGCTTTGATACCACTGTTGGGAACCTACTTAATCATGCACATCGGAAGTAAAGAAAATTTCGATTCACAAACAAGGATCTGCTTTGTGTTTGGATAGAAACTATTTTAGAATAATACCTTAGATAATTCCGCAAACTCTTTTGCTGATTCACAAACTCCAATGATCACGATCTGCAATCCAAGCTGTCCAATTGTCCAGCCTCCAATGGTGATCCATACAGAGAACAAGAATGATGGCTAGGGTTTTCTTTTCTCGTGCTAGCAAGAATAATGAATAAATCTCTACTGTTTTTCAAACCCTAACAGCCTATTAATACAAGTCCAAATAGGCTTGACCTATATCTTAACTTAACCCGGTCCAACATTTAATTAATCAAATTAATTAAATCCGGTCTATGAATTAATTAATCCAATTAATTAATTCGGGCCTATTGATATGCAACCCAATTAATTAATTATCCAACACTTGTCAATTAATTAATTGATAAATCTCATTCTTCTGGTTCTCTTTTATGTATGACCCATTAGGTTTTCGATCACGATGTCTAACGACATGAATTATTACTTTGATCTAATCAAGATTGATAAATTAAAATACTCCTTTTAATTTATCATCAATTTACATTCGTCATCCCAGATTGACATCTAGCAATGTGTCAGGGTAATACATGTGACGGAAAATGTCACGTGGCATGACAAAACCAAATTTGTTCGTTTACCGTGAAACTATAATCCCTTCGTCAATATGATTCGATCAATTACGAGAAATGGACATGTGTCAATCTCAATTATCGATCATATCTTTTATCCTACTGTTAAGTCAATGTAAGTTGAAAACTCCTTTTCGACTTATGAGTTCACCTTGACCAAGGATTTCATTATCAACTTAACTGGATGAAATGTAGATTATAATCTCTTACTATCTAAGAGTGACGAATCCTGTATTGATCATTCACAACCTTCATATGATTCTTGACATACCCGAACGATGCCGTATTAGCGACCATTGACAAAGCAACATCTGACATCACCAAAGTATGACTGTCCTCATATAAGGCACTATGATGACCTCAAGTCAAATGACCAATTCCACTACTAACACTAAGATAATCTTCCATGTGGAATCTCTCAGCGAGTCTCCGATGTTTTGTTCTATAACAAAACATTCACGTGTTCATTCAAGTGTCACCACACTCTAATTTGTGAGATCAACTACTTACTTCATAAGTAAGAAATGTCACACGTGATGGTCTATCCATAATAACGATATCCGTATCTCGTTATTACATACGACCATAGACGATTTAAGATTCAATCATACGTAATTTGTATCTCACAATCACAACTCCTTGTGATTAACAAATCACCAAAAACTTGAATCTACGGATTCTATTATTTATTGAATTAAATTATTTAATTAATTAGAATGTTAATTCAATAAATAATAGATCTTGCCATAAATATGTATCGGTTATATATACATTAAAAGTGCTTATGTCTAAAGTTGATTGGACCTTGGGCATAACACTTACAATTACATACTATTTCATTTGAATTCTTTTCGGATCAATTAATGGTAAAAATACATGTGTATTCATGGAAAATTAAATGTGAATATGAATTCAAACTTTGCTTTAAATTAAAAAGAAATATAATACAACACTTTATTGGACTTTTGCATATGAATTAAGTTGCTAGATTTGAAAGTAACATACTCTATCACTTTTTCTTAATAATGTCGCTGACTATCTCATTGAATTCTTTTTTTGATTAATTAAAGAGATGCATAAATGCTTGTTTGTGAAAATTTAACTATGAATATGAATTCAACTTTGCTTTAAATTAAAAGTAACATAATGTAACCCTTTTTTTGTTTTTTTGCATATGAATTAAGTTACTAGAATTTGAAAGTAACATACTCTGTCACATTTGTTTTTTTGAGAAATTTGAATCGATCAAAGAGATGCACATATATGTATTTGTGGAAAGTTAAATTTTCTGTGAAAAAAATTAAATCCAGCAACTCAGAGAATAACAATATAATATAACGTGAAGAAAAACCTACATTTGATGAAGATTTCAAATGATTTTTTTCCCACATTTATTTGGAGCTCAAGAAAAAGAAAAAACATCTTACAAGTTTTCCATTGTGTTTAGTTATGACGACGATATCAAAAAGTCACAGAATTAAATGTCTTGATGACAAACAAAGCTTGGAGGCTGCTACTTTAAAAAAAATGATATAATGCAGTTAAAGTTTTTTGAAACTCATAATTCGATGAAAAACATCAATTCAAAAACTACTCGCTATCAAATAATTTACTGCTAATGTATATAATAGCACTTTGAGAGTCGAAGAAATGAGGAAGGAATGAGGAAGTGATATCATTTAAGTCGTTACTATGAATGGAATTACGTACGATTTTTTTTTTCTAGAATTAGATATTGGTTAAGAAAAGAATTTCAGTAAGTAAATCAGACATAAAGGAATATATGCTAAAATGCATAGATGATAATTGAAAATGGACTTTTAGTGTAGCGAATGAGAAATATTTTGTGTTTCGATTTAAAAGAAATTTTTTTGTGGAACTCGAAAATAATGTGGGTTACGCTACTACGTCGTTACAACACTTCTTGGTCACGATAGTAAAGTTGTATGCACCTGTCTTCGAATTTTGTAAGGTGTCGAGGACTCTTTTAAATGATAAATTTGTTTTTTTATTTTGATTTGGTTACGTCATTTGTGACGACATATTTTATGTTAATTCCTACCTATGTTAAGTCCTTAAAAATTTAAAACTTAGATACACTTACTGTATATGCCAAACAGCCCTTTAACGTGATTTCGTCTTTCAAATGACTCCCATTTTTTTTCATCCACGTTATTTTAATTCCTTCTCATACCTATCAACCCCTCAATCTGATTTTTTCCACTAAGGCACCCCATTTAAATACACCATTCACCCACTAAGCGCCTAACCACTCCCCGTCTCATTTACCATTTTTAATTCCCATTTACCATTTCCAGCTGGAAAGTTAACTTGCACGTTGATTTCACAAATCCACAATTTTTATACATAAAATTTCACTTACACTATCATTTAAATCTCATTTTCATTCATTTAAATCTCATTTTTAACTGCGAACCACCAATTCCATTTGCAATTAAAAACATTAACCTCCTTCAACTCCTATAACCACGTTTTCTATCACAAACCATCATACATATAAATAAATTTCACTTTCCCCCTTTTTGTAGACTAGAGATATTTTTGAATCTGTAAACTTTTTGAAGGAGAGGTTGAGATCACGCTGCATTTTGTTACGAATTGAACATAAAAGGGATTCAAACTCCAAGCATTTAAGGTAGGGTGTTTTCGACACTTTTGTAAGTGAAATAAAAATTATTTGTTTTCGATTTGTATTAAACGTGTTATTGTGTTACTTATGAGAAAATGAAAACACCATTTGGTGATTCAAATAAAAGATGAAGAGATGATTTTTGTTACTTGAAAGAGGTATCAAACTTGAGAGTAAGCGGACTGTCTCATCATCAGTTCGTTTTGCAAAATTGACGATAACACAAATAACCAAAGTTTACATTTTTAGAAAAAATATATATTTTTATTATTGATTTAAGTGTTTCCTATTGAGTATTACTTATCATATTCATCCCTACTAAAATTTTACAAGTTAATTCGAGGCATGTCAGTGGTTTGACATAGTGGCAAGTGCTCAAAGATTTAAAACTCTCTTTAACTTTCTAGTAAAATTTTTAATTATGTAAATCTTTTATGAACACTTAGATGACACTTTTAAAAATGTTTAAATTTTTATTTCGTCTAGTTATTATATATATTTCACGTCAACTATAAATTTAGAAGTGTTGGATTTATTATGCATGAAGTTTAATTATTGCTGAATTGGATTTTTTAGATTCTATCATCCTACTTAAAAAATGTATAACTTGGGCTACGGCGCATGTTTTAGAGTGAAATTGGTGGAGTTTGAAAGGTTACAAGTCTTCTACTAGTGATCTTTGTAATTACCTTAAAGTATTACTTAGAGAAAACGTTATATCTGTTTTAGTAGATTGCATCGGGTCAATTTCAAAAATACTGTCCAACATAGTTGAAAAATATTTTCGTGCTTCAAACACTATCATCGAGACCTCAATTTTGTTTTCATATGTTGTACGTATATGAATGTTATAGCCTCTTTTAAAATTTTAGAAATATTAGTTGATGTTTGCTATGCTAAACATATTTTTCTTTCCACTACTACAAAACCGGTATTTGCTGAATTTCCTCCAGATGTCTTTCAAAATCAAATTGTACCATCATTGTATAATTCTAATTGGAAAAATGATGAAGGAGAACCCAAGTAAGATGAAGCCGAGTTGTCAGATAGCTCGTTGATGGCGCTGAAGTACCATGAGTTGGCGGATCCGTGTAAAAATGGCAAGTAATCGACGACATTTCCTAATAGGGGCTATTTTTGGGCACGTTTTGGTATTTTGGGCATAACTTTGGCTACGGTTATCAAAGTTGCACCCATGACCCCAATCCGAAAAGCTGTTTTCAGTGCGCACATCGAGGTTTGCTCAGTGTGCATCGATTTTGTAATACCCATAGACCACGAAAGCTTAAGAGATTTGATATGTACTACTCATACCTACAAGTGCACCTTCTTTTCCGGAAGTCCATCGTCAGAAACTCCACAGTTAAGCGTGTTTGGCTTGGAGCAATTCCATGATGGGTGACCCCCTGGGAAGTTTTCTCAGGGAGCGTGCGAGTGCGGACAAAATATGTTGAAAAGACCCATGTTGGTACAATGGGGACAGTACGTCGTCGATCTAACGGTTAGGACAGCCTGTTAAGTGGGACCCGAGTTGTTACAAATCGTATCAGAGCCCGTTTGCCAGTCGAAAATCGGGAACTAAGTGTTATGCGGGACAAAGTGCTACGCCATATGGCAGGAGCCACCTCTAGAATCCCAACGTCTGGCAACGGATCCTCAGATGGATCAAGCGCGACGAGGACGTCGCGAGTCTAACGGGGGGTGATTGTAATACCCCTAGACCACGAAAGCTTAAGAGATTTGATATGTACTACTCATACCTACAAGGTGCACCTTCTTTTCCGGAAATCCATCGTTAGAAACTTCACAGTTAAGCGTGCTTGGCTTGGAGTAATTTCATGATGGGTGACCCCCTGGGAAGTTTTCTCAGGGAACGTGCGAGTGAGGATAAAGTATGCTGAAAAGACTCATGTTGGTACAGTGTGGACAGTATATCGTCGATCTAACGGTCGGGACAGCCCGTTAAGTGGAACCCGGGTCGTTACAGATTTCGAGGGCAAAATCCACTATTTTAGTTAAGTTTTTTCATTTTTTGGTCATATTTCGATTGTCTCTTTAGAATAGAATATGAACCCGATTTGAGCCATATTTTCCGGATATTATTTCTTTTATTTTGTATTGCCTTTTGGTATAATTATTGAGATTTTTCTATCTTTAGTAAAATTTCGATAAATAGGATTTTTTAGCTATTTAACTCGGCTTGTGGGTTATTTTCGCATTATTGCATGATTAATAAAGATTGTTTGTGTTTCTTAGCGTTTTCTCTTGTTTATTCCATGTAATTGTCCCCTGAAATTTGCCTACAGAATAATCGCCATTCTGCCCAGCTTCAGTTGGTATCAGAGTGTCAGCATGTCTCATGGGGTGAGATTTCATCAATCATATCAAGGTTGGTGGTCGTGGTCATTCCGAGCAGGTTTCGAATGAGGAAGTCCCACACTGTGATCGGAACGCTCAGGATGTGATGATTGGAGATTTACAGAGGCAAGTTGTGGAGTTGACTTAGCGTCTAGTGGCGTAGGAGTTCGGTGATTGTGAACTAGAGGGTCACGATTCCTATACCAGTTTTGAAAACCCGTATCACATCCATGCTTGAGCCTGGGAGCACCGTGGTCGGGAAGATCATCACGTAGACTTCGATTTTTAGGTAGAATTGTTTGAGTTTTCTGGTATGTTGCAAGCTAAAGGATTAGTTGATTAGTTGAATGAAGGGGAGTGTATTTTTGAATATAAGGAAGTTCCAGATCGTATAAAAGTAAGGCCGGTTGCTATCAAACTCAAAGGTCAAGCATCTGCATGGTTGGAGCAATTGAGGCGTTCACGAAACAGGTAGGGTAAGGCTAAAATCACTAATTGGGAGAAGATGAAGATGAAAGGTCACTTCCTTTCTTTCGGTTACACCCAAACCTTGTTTCGACGGCTTCATTCTCTGAGGCAAGGCATGAGATCAGTTGATGACTACACGAAGGAATTCTATCAATTGATAGCTCAAAATGATTTATCGGAGACAGAAGAACAGATGGTGGCATGGTATTTGGGAAGATTACGACAGCCCCTACAAGATGTTCTTAGTCTTCGCTCATTGTGGACTGTTTCGGAAGTATATCAGTGTGCACTTGTTGTGGAAAAGTAGCAGAACAGGAAACCTGTGATCAGAAGTGAAGGTGGTCAACCAATTCGACCTTAAACACCCCGTCCTGCTCAACAGCCACCATGGGATACTCCTAGCTTAGGTATTAGGTGTTTCAGGTGTGATGAACAGGGACATAGAGCAACTGATTGCAGGAAGCCAGCTAGTCGAACATGTAAAAATCTCCTAATTGAGAAAGAAGTATTAGGCGAGACTGAGGAGGATGGAGAACCCATGTATGATGATGATAAAATGGGATATGTACTATATGGAGATGGTCATGAGACTCTAGTCATACGTAAGAGTTTGCTGACTCCCAAAGGGGACTAGGGGGACGACTGGTGGCGAACCAACATTTTCCACACAACCTGCATTGTTGCTGATAAAGTTTGCAAACTGATCATTGATAGCGGTAATTGTGAGAATGTAGTGTCTAAGAGGCTATCTAGAAATTGCAGTTGAAGACGGATTGCCATCCCAAACCATATAAGTTGTCGTGGTTGAGCAAAGGCAGTGAGGTATCAGTCGAAAAACGATGTCTGGTATCTTTCTCGATTGGTAGGAAATATTTTGATAATGCTTGGTGTGATGTCATGGCAATGGATGTGTGTCACATATTGGTAAGCTTACCTTAGCAATTTGATCGCAGTGTTATTCATGATGGGCAAAAAAACACATTCACTTAGCATCAAGAGGAAGAAGGTTGTGTTGGCACCATGTCGAGTAGAAGTCACTCCTGCCCTGGTAGTCAATGCCAACCTACTTTCTATGTCCAGGTTTTTAATGGAAATTAAGTGTGAAGATGTAGTCTATGCTCTACTATCTCGTGGGAATAATGTGGCATACAAGGAGCCAGATTTACTGGTAGAAGTGCAGGGGATGCTAACAGAGTTTTTGGACCTTATGCCAGAGGATATCTCTCCATGTTTGCCACCTATGAGGGACATTCAACATCTGATCAACCTTGTTTAGGGATCGAGTTTGCCTAACCGACCAGCGTATCACCTCAGTCCCAAGGAAGCTGAAGAGTTGCAGCAACAAGTCGTAGAATTGTTGGAGATGGGCTACATCCGTGAGAGTATGAGCCCATGTGCAGTTCCTACTTTACTGGTGCCGAAGAAGGGTGGTTCTTGACACATGTGTGTTGATTGAGCAGAGTAATCTATAGGATTACAGTGAAGTACATGTTTCCAATTCCCCGCCTAGATGATATAATAGATCAGCTGTCCAGTTCTAAGGTCTTCTAAAAAATTGACCTTAAAAGCGGATACCAAATCAGAATAAGGCCTGAAGATGAGTGGAAAACAGCGTTTAAGATGCAACATAGAATGTATGAGTAGATGGTCATGCCTTTTGAACTATCCAATACACCCAGCGTTTTATGAGATTTATGCATTAGGTTTTATGGCCTCTCATGGGGAAATTCGTGGTGGTCTATTTTGAAGACATCCTCATTTATAGTCCAATGTGGGCATCACACTTTGATAACCTCTGTGCTATTTTTGATATGTTGGGGATGGAGCACCTATTCGTTAATCAGAAAAAACATTCTTTCTTTACCACTTCTATTACTTTTCTTGGCTTTGTTGTGTCTACTGATGGTGTTCATGCAGATCAATCAAAAATAGATGCAATCTTTGAGTTGCCCAAGCCAAAAACCTTGCATGATGTCAGAAGTTTCCATGGATTTGCATCATTCTATCGCCGGTTCATCAGGAATTTCAGTACCCTAATTGCTCCAATCATAGAATGCCTCAAGGGACAGTCTTTCCAGTGGTCTGAGGAAGTAGAAACAAGTTTTCAGTTGGTCGATGACATAGGCTCCCATTTTAGCACTTCCAAATTTTGAGAAAGTGTTTGAAGTAAATTGTGATGCATCTGGAGTTGGCATTGGTAGAGTATTCAATCAGGAGGGGCTTCAGTAGCATTTTTTAGCGAGAAGCTATCAGGATCAAAGAAGAACTATTTTACCTATGATCTCGAGTTCTACGCCATAGTTCAGTCTTTAAAGCATTGGCGTCATTACTTAATACAGAGAGAGTTCATCCTCGTCACTGATCATGAAGCTTTAAAGTACATCAATGGACAACACAAATTGAGTAGGAGGCCTACCAAATGGGAGGCGTACTTGCAGGAGTTCACATTTGTACTAAGGTACCAAGCTGGGAGTCTGAATCGTGTCGCAAATGCATTGAGTTGTCGCACATGACTCCTCACCACCATGAGCACTAATGCGGGCCTTTACACACCTTTACCAGTACCTGAAGCTTGAGGTAATGTCAAATCCCACTGCTTTGATTTAGTCCCTACCAGACTCCTCAAAAGATTTTCCAAGTCAGGGTCACCACTTCGGTCTGACCATCTGTCTGGGGATAATAGACACTGCTAAAATTCCCCAACTTTTCCCATAAACTCTTCCAAAAATGGCTCATGAACTTGGTGTCTTCATCCGAAGTAATTGATTGGGGAACACCATGCAAACGTACAATCTCTCTGAAGTAAAGATGGGCGATTCGGGTAGCATCCATTGTTTTCCTGCAAGCTATAAAATGGGTCATCTTGGAAAATCGGTCAACCACAACGAAAATAGAATCCGAGGTTTGTTGGGTATGGGATAATCCCAATACAAAATCCATATGGACATCAACCCAAGGAGCTTCAGGTACTGGTAAAGGTGTGTGACAGCGGTCCAAGGGAGTTCTCACTAATGCGGGCCTTTACACACCTTTACCAGTACCTGAAGCTCCTTGGGTTGATGTCCATATGGATTTTGTATTGGGATTATCCCATACCCAACAAACCTCGGATTCTATTTTCGTTGTGGTTGACCGATTTTCCAAGATGACCCATTTTATAGCTTGCAGGAAAACAATGGATGCTACCCGAATCGCCCATCTTTACTTCAGAGAGATTGTACGTTTGCATGGTGTTCCCCAATCAATTACTTCGGATGAAGACACCAAGTTCATGAGCCATTTTTGGAAGAGTTTATGGGAAAAGTTGGGGAATTTTAGCAGTGTCTATTATCCCCAGACAGATGGTCAGACCGAAGTGGTGACCCTGACTTGGAAAATCTTTTGAGGAGTCTGGTAGGGACTAAATCGAAGCAGTGGGATTTGACATTACCTCAAGCAGAATTTTCCTATAATAGGTCGAAGAATAAGACCACGGGAATGAGCCTATTTAAGGTTGTCGGAATCTATCTGGGGTCCTTGATTTAGCCCCTATTCCACGTGTGGCTCGTTTGAGTCATAAAACAGATGAGATGGCAGAATACCTTTAAGGTATTCATGACTAGGTGAAGCAACCCATTCACGAGAGTAATGCCAAGTACAAGGTTCAACTGTTAGTCACCGTCGTTAGGTACTTTTTGAAGTTGGTGATTTTGTTTTAGCGATTTTAACTCGTGATCGTTTTCTTGTTGTGGAGTATAACAAGCTTAAGGAGCGGAAGATTGGACCGTGTGAGGTCCTGCAGAAGATCAACGATAATGTTTATAGACTGCGCCTTCCCAAGTCCTGCAGAAGATCAACATTAATGCTTATAAACTACGCCTTCCCAGCCACTTAAAGACTTCTGATGTTTTTAATGTGAAGCACCTAAGTCCTTGTTTTGTGAATTATGATGACACTAATGTGAACTCGAGGGCGAGTTCTTTCCAACCCAGGGTGACTGATGCAGGAGGATACGAATCAGATGAAACTGAGTTGTCAGATAGTTCATTGATGACGTTGAAATACCATGAGTTGGCGAATTAGCGTAAGAATGGCAAGTAATAGATGACATTTCCTATTTGGGGCCGTTTTTGGGCACGTTTTGGTATTTTGGGCATAACTTTGACTACGGTTATCAAAATCGCCCCATGACCCCAATCCAGAAACCTCTTTTCGACGCGCATGTCTAGAGGTGGCAATGGGCCGAGCCGAGCTCGTGGCTCGTTATCCACGAGCCGAGCTTCGGCTCAACTCGTGGGCATTTGGGCGAGCTCGGCTCGTGCCTGAGCTCGCCCAAAACGAGCCGAGCACTCGGCTTGTCGCTCGTTATTTTATTTTATTTTTTTTAACACACTACTACACTAGTTTAATTGTAAAAGATATATATATATATATATATATATATATATATATATATATATATATATATATATATACACACACACATTTTGTGATTAATTTCTAAATATACATTTTCAAAAACATTTATAATTTTTAAAAAATAAGAACAAAAATTGTTTTGTTGAGTAATATGTTTTTTGTTTACCATTTTATACTTAAACCTGAAAAAAATATATATGTAAAGTATAAACACATTTTGTAAACCATTTTTTAAATATACATTTTTCAAAACATTTTTATTTTTTATGGATAAAAAAATAAAGATAGACTCTCCTCCTTTATCCGGGTTTGAGACTAGCTACTTCAATTTCTAGTAGGCGGAGTTAAAAATTGTAAACGAACAACTTGTTACGTGTACAATTTTTTTAAAAAATATTATAAATGTATGAAAACTAAATTTTGTGATGATTATGGTGAAATTAAATATCACTTACTTGGTTACATGCAATTTCGACATATTTATCTTGAATTCGATAATTAGCGTCTTCCCAATCTTTTACGCACATTAACGCTTCCAAAATATCTTCTTTTAGTCGACTCCTGACCTCAGAGAGAACTCTCTTCTTTGCACTAAAAACAGACTCCGAAGCTACAGTGCTAACAAGAGGTGTTAGTAGATCTTTTGCCATTGCAGAAATTATTGGCCATCGACGTTCATTATCTCGCCAAAATTTAATTACCTCTTTTGAATTTTTCTTAACTTCTTTGTTACTAGGCAAAGTATGACGCAAGTAATCGATTAATTCAGATGGTAACGCATTTGGACTATTACTCGAAGTTTGAGTGCATGCAGTGATGACAAACTACTACTACCACCAGATGAACCACATGCATATGGAAATGAATTAAATCTATGTGCGTTCATGCTTTCGAATAAATCTAAAACTACAACGTCGTCATCTGTTTGATTAGTGGGAGGAGTAGATGTAGGTATACGAGTAATATGTGTACCCATTCGTGAAGCATATAATTCGTACATTTCACGTAATGTTTCTTCCAAATTCCTATAAGTAATAGGTATATTAAAAGGTAAAGCATTTGGAATTTTATCAATTACAAATTTAGTACCAGATAAATTATATCGGGGGTCCATGACACATGCTAAAGGAAATAACATAGGTAATTCTTCCCAATATTTTCTAAATTTTAATTCCATGGAATATATAACTACATGAAAATCGGGATCATTTTGAAATCTCTTAAAAGTCCTAGCAATTATATAAAGACGTTCAAGAACCATACAACTTGTAGGATAATAAACGCCGGACAATATATTTGTAGAATCATAAAATGTCGTCAAAAAGTTTTTTATTTTAAAACTATATTTCAATCTGTTTCATTCAAGATAGTTTCATCTTCATCTCTAACATGCCTATTGTTATAAAATTCAGTAATTAAATGTTCGAAACCTTCACATGATTTTAATAATAAGTAAGTGGAGTTCCATTTATGGTCTACGTCAGTAATAAAGGTTTTTGTATTTGTCATTCCATTTTCTGAACAAAATTCTTCAAATATTTGTTTTCGACTATGTGTAATCGTGATATATATAAGTGCACTTCTAATTCGGTCAATTTCATCATTCACATGTTTTAAATCGTCTTGAACTACTAAATTAAAAATATGACATACACATCGAATATGAAATAAATAACCACCAAAATCGGGTTGAAGTACTCTATGCAATTTATCGATAACAACTTTATTTACAGTAGCATTGTCGAACGTAAAAGAACGATTTTTGCTCTCGCATTTATACTCTTTAACTATATTTATGATAACATTATATATAGTTTGGGCATTGTACGGGTACTCAATAATTTTAAAAGCAATAATTCTTTTATGCATGACCCAAAGTGGGTCTATATAGTGTGCAATTGCAGCAATGTAACATTTCTTATTAATCCCTTCCAACATATAAGAAGTTAAAGATATCACACCCCCATATTTCTCTAAATCATTTATCAATAGTAGTTTTATATGAAGAGAATATTTAATTGTATCAGCACGGAGAGTATTTCGACTTACCCCAACGTACCTCGGCTCAAGATATGTTTTGACGTAGTTCACGAAATGTTGGTTGTCCGCTATTGCTAGTGGCAACTCAGACGCGGCAACAAACTTCACCATTCCTGTTCGAGCTTCCTCCTTTGAATACATCCATGTAGAAAGTGGCGTAGTACCATCGGCGCCTGGAGAACCAAACTATGGTTGAGTTTGACTAGCTGGAAGAAACCCATGTTTGGTCACACATGTTTTGTAGTGATGGTTGAGGTGAGTAGTTCCAATGCCTCTTTGCCATGCCAGTCGTTGTTGGCAATATTTACATATTGCTTTGGTTTCAGGGATTCCATCGACTATACGACCGGTTTGAACCAATTTAAAATGGTTCCAACATTTTGCCTTGTTCTTCCCCTTTCTCTTCCCTCTTGCATCAGGAATATTTGACGTAAACTCTTCATCTTGTTCCAAATCAATTGGAACACTATGATCAACATCAACGTCATCCAAATCAATTGGATGACTACCTTCATGAACGTCGTAATCTTCAATATTTTCTGAAATTGGTAATTCATCGAGACTGAAGAATTCGTTCATAAATTGATTTTGGACATGTGTTTGTGTTTCGTTCTTCATACCGAACAAGTTTTCAACAAATGATCGTGAATCCATTTGTTATGAATAATAGAAATTGAATGTAGAAATGTAGAAGATGATTATAGAAAGAATGAATGAATGATATTGTTAATAATTGATAAATGGAGAATCAGAGATTGGAGAATGTAAATTGTATAGAGTAGATAATGAGAGAATAGAGATTGATATTGGTGGAAAAAAAGTTTGATTTAGGTGGGTATTTATAGAAACCAAAAAAAAAACGTCTAAGGACCAAAACGGTCACTGAATAAATTCAGTGACCGTTAAATTCAGTGACCAGAACGGTCATTGAACTTTTTTTTATTTTTTTTTAAATGGACGAGCCATGAGCCGAGCGGCTCGTCACTTAATTTTTTTTAATATATAAACAAGCCACAAGCCGAGCGGCTCGTGGCTCGTTTAGCCCATGCTCGTGGCTCGTTTATATATTAAAAAAAAATTAAGTGACGAGCTACGAGCTGGCTCGTCTACAGTGACGACACGAGTAGGCTCGACTGGTCATACGAGCCGCCCCGCTCGGCTGTGCTCGGGCTCTTTTTTTACAAGCTCGAGCAGCTCGTGGGGGTGAATAGTACGACCCGAGCGGGCTAGCCGACGAGCCGCTCGGCTTAATTGCTACCTCTACGCATGTCGTGGTCACCGAGCTTTGCTTCGTGTGCATTGGTTTCATGGGCAAAACCCACTGTTTCCGTTCCGAATTCACTATTTTAGTTATTTTTTTCCTTTTTTTGTAATATTTCGATTGTCTTTTTTGAATAGAATATGAACTTGATTTGAGCCAAAATTTTGGGATATTATTTCTTTTATTTTGTATTTCCTTTTGGTATAATTATTGAGATTTTTTACTATTTTTGGTTAAATTTCGATAATTAAGATTTTTTAGCTATTTAACTCGACTTGTGGATTATTTTCGCATTATTGCATGATAAATAAAGATTGTTCTTGTTTCTTAGCGTTTTCTCGTGTTTTTTCCCTATAATTGTCCCCTGAAACCTGCTTGTAGAATAATCACTATTCTGCCCAGCGTAAAAAAATATCTCCCATTATCTTTTTGTATTGAAAACTCCAAAATTATTCTTATTTACAATTTATTTTAGTTAACATTAAAGATCTCAAACTAAGATTTTTTTTTTTAAAAAAAAAACGCTTTGAGTTCCAAGAATTTGGGGCGTTATATTTAGGGCTTCAAGGCTTGAAGGAACATAAATGTTCAACGAAAGATTGTATAAAAAAATGATCAAACCTGCTCAAATAACATCATATTGGGAGATCATCGTTGAACAACAATCTCAATAGTAGGAGGACTTTTCAAGTACAATTATGTCTCAACGAAAATAACATATACTCGCAACATTTTAAATGACATGATAAATACATATGGAGTTTCGATGAGTTATGAGAAAGCTTTAAGATATAAGGAGAACATTAAAATTGGTAAGAAAAGATCGTACATTGTCATATAAAAAGTTTCCAGAACACTTGTACATGGTAGAACAGACAAATCCTGGACCAATTACAAGAATTGAGATATAAGAGTAACAAATTCAAATACCTCTTCATGGCACATGAACATCTATTCAAGGATGTGAGTATTGAAAACTAGCTATAGTAAAAAGATAGCACATTCTTAAAAGGCAATTATGTTGGCACATTATTTGTTGCATGTACACAAGATACCAATAACAATATCTTTATATTAGCATTTGGAGTTGATGATTTAGAAAATAATGATCTATGAGTGTGGTTTTTTATTATGTTAAAAGAAGTTTAAGGTGAGCTAGAAGAATTAAGTATAATTTCATATGAACATGCAAGAATAAAAAACGCAATTCTCAAGATTTATAAGAATACAATGCATGATCTATGCTTCTACTACTTGTTAAAAATCTTGAAGTCATCTCTTGGAGGGAAAAATGGGAAGAATATTGTAGAACGTTTCAACAGAGTCGTTAGAGCACACACAAAAACATTTTGAGTTCCATATGAAACAACTTGATGAAATCCATCTAGGGACGCAGTCAACTTTGATATTTTCAAAACTATTTTTTTCAAGTAGGCAGTAACATTAGATGTAGTTGAATCTTTTTTATTATTATGTAGAGAGTAATATTTTGATTATTCTTTATGCAGAAGAGATTTGTTATAACAAATGGTCAATGACATACATGACAAATAATGGAGTTTTACAATGACTTCAAATAGAGCTGAATCAGTAAATTCGGTAATAAAAGTAATAACAGGTCATCCAATGGAACTTTTATTGGAATTCTTAAGATACTTGTTGCAAAAATGGTTTGTGAAACATATAAACATCTTTTACAGCACTTGCAACCAAATAAGAGAAAAAAATGAAAGAAAAATTTGTGGAGTCAGAAAATTAAGGTAAACAACAATAAATCTACTGGGAATTTGTTGTTATTAAATGCTAGAAATTCGTTGTTATTATAACATGGTTATAATAAAAAGTCACATACCGTATCACTTTATTAGTAAAAAGGTCACATGTCGGGAATTTTAAATGACATGAAATTTTATGGGGTTCATATATTCTTGTAGGGGTTAAATGACATGAAAACATGATTTGCAACCTTTATTGATATTGAATTTTGTCAATGAATCCTCATTTAACTTAAAATAGTGAAAATTTTATCGATATAATCATTTGCACATGCTTCAACTTCAAGTTCAATATTATACCAATTTAATTATAATGGTTGTGCCTCATATATGCTCAATATAGAAGAAAAAACAAGCACATGCATCCAATTCCAAGTGGACGAAATTTCACATGCACACGAATTTATGGTTATTGCAAAGATAAAAGAAGATTCATATTCATATTTCTCAAAATATTATACAATAGAGATGCACATTCAAAAATGAAACGTGACAATTTTTCTATTTGGAGATAACAATGATTGAAATGTACCAGATGAGGTAAGTAAGAATAGTATAGGACACTTGAATTCTAATTCAAAAAGAAAATTTAGATGACCTAAAGAAAAAAGAATGACATCAAAATGAGAGGAAATTCAAACTACAAAATGTGAAACATGTGGAAAGGGTACAACTGGTTCCTAAAGGTTTGTGTTCTTGACACATACATCATTTACCTACATGTTCGGTGTGCAATTGGTTCTTTTTATTAAAAGTCCAATATACCCTTAATTTTAGTTCTTCGTTGATCCATAGAAGATAGACGAGTTCATAAAGCCAATAGTTGCTGTAGGAGCGTGCAATTCTAGAAGGCTTTGAAAACTGCAGTTAGGAGTTGGTGCAGAAGCACGCAATCTAGAAGAGTTGTGAAAATTGCAGTTAGGAGGTCAGAAAGTACTAGTGGTAGTTGTGTCTGGCGGACTGTATGTTCATAATTCATTTATAGTGAATTTCTAACTGGCAAAGTGCCCAAAGTTTTTACCTAGTTGGGGTTTCACCGTGATCAATCTTCTTGTTATTTATTGTTTTCCATAAAATTGTGGCAATTCAACTTAGGATAACATCCTCTCCATCATATAAGCTATTAACATTCATGCTGTGATTTGTTCTTTGCGGTAAAAATATCAAATCCATAATCCAAATATCAAAATGTTACTTCCTACTTATTTGTTAAGAGTACTGAAGATCAAGGGAAGATGACGAAATTCCTGTTATTGATAGACGAATTAATAAAGCCGAGAGTTGCTGCAGAAGCACGCAATCCAATAGAGTTGTAAGAATTGCAGTCGGAGGTCAGAAAATACTAGTGGTAGTCGTGTCTGGCGGATTGTAAGTTCATAATTTGTTTATAGTGGATTTTTGACTCGTAAAGTGCCCGAAATGTTTACCTAGTTGGGGTTTTCCGTGATCATTTTGCTTGTTATTTATTGTTTTCCATAAAATTGTGGCAATTCAATTTAGGATAATTGGACCGATTGATTATCCATTTAGAGATAATTAATAGTGACTTGTTGCTAATTAATTATTAAGTTTTAATTCCGCATAAATACTTATTTACCCCCCTCTAGGTGTAGTTTGGATCGAACCTCATTATTTCAGTAAGTAAATCACATGCATCTTACAGTACAAGACAATATATTTGCTTATTCAATAAAACATCATATGACCTATCAGTATCACACATTATAAGAGCACAAAAAACGAACTTCAAAGTATGTGCAGTAAAGCCCCAAAAATAATTTTAAACGTGAATCACATGTATCATCTTATATTATTATAATGTTACACAAATAATACTATTTGTTACTATTAACCATACACCATTGGACCAATCACATGGGGGAACAAAAAAAAACAAACTTG
This sequence comes from Fraxinus excelsior, assembly GCA_019097785.1. Classification (NCBI taxonomy): domain Eukaryota; kingdom Viridiplantae; phylum Streptophyta; class Magnoliopsida; order Lamiales; family Oleaceae; genus Fraxinus; species Fraxinus excelsior. Next base: position 21,542,622 of record CM032630.1, read on the forward strand.
AAAAGAGGTGCATTAAAGCCACACAATTTGGTCTGAAGTTATCCAATCATTCTTTCTTCGTCACAGAAATTGTGACGTTGACAAATTTTGTCTCGTCTTTGGACATGCAATCACTTAGAATTTTCCCATACTTATGAAATAGTTTATCCATTATAGATTCACCGAAATGAAAAATCAACAAAGGGTCTGCCGCTGATCTCATACATTTTGCTACATTATATCCATCGTCTTTGAATGAATTTGATGAATTGAATTTATCGCCGCACTCAGCCCAATTGATTTCTGAAACTTCGAGGCGATTGATTATGGGGTACTTACAAAAATACCCTTAAAATTAAGAAAGTTTTGAAAAATCATATGAAATATTTTTTGGAAGTAAAAAATACTGTGTAAAATGAAAAAGTGACACAATGTCACTTTTTTTATTTATTTATAAAAATTGTCACTTTTTTTTTTTTAAAAAAAAGTGACAGAAACTCCAAAAAAGTGACACTCTCTCTCAAAAAGTGATAAAAACTCAAAAAATGGACAAAAACTTAAAAAGGTGACAAAATTTTAAAAAGTGACACAATGTCACTTTTATAAAATTAACGAGTAACTTTGACATCCCTAGATGTTAATGCATAAAATTACTTACAGTGTGACACAATCTCACTTTTATAAAAAAAAGTGATTTTGTTAATAAAAAAAGTGACAAAAAAAAAAAAAAAAAAAAACATTAGATTCAGTTTAATAAAGTGACATAAATTAAAAAAGTGACGACTAAAAATAAGGTGACAAAACATCAATCAAAACTCTGGAATTAATTCAATAAAGTGAAATAAATTTTAAAAAATGATAAAAACTCAAAAAATTGACAACAAAAAAGTGACAAAATCCCGATCACTTTTTTGGATGAATTGTATCACTTTTTAATAAAAGTGACATTTTATCACTTTTTAATAAAAGGTTAGTGTAATGTCACTTTTGAATAAAAAAAATGACATATAATATCACTTTCATTAAAAAGTGATATTTATCACTAAAAAGTGACAAAAATAAATAAAAAAAAGTCACAAACAATAAAAAAAGGTAATAGAAAAAAGTGACAAATACAAAAATGTGACATTGATTCAAATAAAAAAAGTGACAAAAATCTTCTATTTAAACAAATGGTGGCTTCAATGGGAAGAGAACCACATAGAGATTGTTCCCTTGGTCGGTGGCAAAGCCCACGAATTTTTGACGAGCCTAGTCAGCTCAGAGACACACTAATAACATACTCTACACATCACCGTGACTCCACTCCACGACCCCCTCCATTTCTTTATCTTTCTTTCTCACTCTCACTCTCACTCTTATTTCTTTACTCTTCTTTAATTTTCTTCTTTAGTTGATGCACTCTTCTATAATGGGGACATTACATAACTATAAAAGTTTTAACACTATTCATTAAAACATTCCAACTGCAACATTTTTATTTGGATAAGAGTTTGACATTTGCAATTCAATTTTGACGTTTGAAAGACAAAATTCCATATTTGATAGTTGTGTGGATAAATCATAAAAGTCTGCCATCAATCTCCCAGCATACAAAAGCTTTTGCATAAAGAGGAACTTCTCGCTAGCTGCAGCAAAAGAATTCTCCAGGGTAGTGACATTCACAAGTGAGAAGGATAAATTTTCATCAGTTTTCACCAGTGTCGCCATGGTTCGGCCATGAGATTTGTTAAGTCTAGTTACATTCTCGTGCAAGGCTTTCTTAGCGAGCTCAGCCTGCTGAGTGATCGGCATCACATATGAACCAAACAATGCCCCAACTGCTCCTCCAATACTACTATAACTACGACCAACACCCATATTCTGCACCGAAGAATACAAGCCAGTAGTCCTTGTAGCTGAGTAACCCAAACTTGGCTGCTGAACACTTTGATGAACACTACTGCCGTTAACACTGGAACTTACTCGTTTACTTCCAATGCCATCGACTATCCTCTTTCCTAACCCTTTTCTCAACTGCTCTTCCTCCCACATCTTATCCTCCTCATCCTCTTCACTGTCACCACTTCCAATTCCCCTATCTTTTGGCAGGGTCCTCTCCTCAACATCCTCAAACACGTCTTTTTTGTCACCATCGATCTTGTCCCCAAAGAATCCTATCCTCCATCAAAATTTTGGCTCCTCATCGCTCAACCCTTCGGCAGCACCGTGATTACTACCTTCGTCCAGTGCTATAAAATCTGGAGCTACAGCCTTGGCCTGCCTAATTCTTTGTAGCGAAAATCTGATGAAAGATAGATAGGGGATTTTGGAGAGGTATTGGGGGGTTTATAACGTATTAATTACGTTCTTATATAATTTAATTAGTTATTAGGGTATTTATCAAATTAATCAATATTTTAGGGTATTGGGCCTAATTTGCCCATTGATTATTGTCATGGCTAACCTTTTGTAATTGGGCCATTTATTATCTAGTGGGCTTGAATTAGGTGGGCTAGCCTAAACCCAGTTTTGTTCCTCATATAGATGAGGAAATAGTTGAAAATACCCGGGTGACCCGGCCCATTTTCCAAAATAGCCGTTGACCAGTATTTTTTATATATATAAAAAGGAAAAAACTAATGAAACTTAAAAGTCAAGCATTTTCCCATTTTTACCCTCACACGTGACTTGGAAGAGGAGAAAAAAAATATTCACTAATGAGGAGCAAGATTGACGACAAAAAAACCGACAAAAATTCAATAATTTGATTACAAAGCATGGTTGAAATCATAAAATAAATAAAACAAGTTTTCAAACTTTTGTTGATTATCTTTGAAGAAATTGTTGTAAATATTTTATTAAGGATGAAATGTGATTTGGGTGAGTTTTGGAAGGTGGAAATCGTTGAAAATGGCTTTTTTCGGCTATTCTGCATGAGGGAGACGACTCTCCGATTTGCGTCTGGGCCCAGACAACCCAAAATATGGGCATCTGGGCGCCCAGATGGTTTTTTTTTTCTTTTTTTTTTCATATTATTTTATATAAATATTGTATGTACTACATATTTTATTTAAAATTAATTTCTAATTTTATTATTTAATATTAATTATAGTTTAATTTTGTCGTGAATTTTTGATTATTTATTTAATATTTAATTTAAATAAAAAATTAACTTATTTAACGATGAAAATAAAAAATTAAATTTATTTTGTAAACAACTTGAAAAATTCACGAAAAAAGAGTTTGTAAAGTATAATAAATTATTAAATATTCGTTTATTTATTTAATATTCTATTAATTATAATTAATATTTATAAACAATTATAAATTATTTTTGTACAATGAAATATTAAGTAAACAATTAAAAATTTTATTTTAAATTACTTATTTAATTTGTTTACAAAGAATAAAAATGAACAATTAAATAAATGATTTCATTTAATTTTTTATTTAATTTGTATATTTTAATAGTTTGTCTAATATTTAGTTATAAAAAAAGAGTTTATTTAAAAATGAAATATTATTTAATCACGAATAATAAAATATTAAATAAACAAAATAAATTGCTTAGTTAAATTTTTTATTTTGATTGTTTGTTTAATATTTTATTAATAATAATTAAATATTATATAAACAATTAAAATAAGAAATTTAATTATAAATTTTTCTTTTACAACGAAATATTAAGTGAACAAGTAAAATATTTATTTTAAATTACTTATTGAAATTGTTTATAAAACATTAAATGAACAATTAAAATAAATTATTTCTTTTAATAGTTTATTTAATTTGTTTATTTTAATAGTTTGATTACTATTTAGTTACAAGAAGTGATTTATTTCAAAGTAAAATATTTATAAATAATAAATAAACAAAATAAATTGTTTCTTTGAATTGTTTGTTTAAATTTTATTTTTCAAGTATTTATTTAATATTCTATTAAGTATAATTAAATATTATATAAAATATTAAATAAATTAATATTAAATTAACAATTAAAATAATAAATAATGAAATATTCAATTAAAAATTAAAATTAAAATAATAAAACTTTATTTAGTTGTAAATAAAAAAATATTCAATATTCAATTGTTTATTTAATATTATATTAATTATAATTAAATATTATATAAAATATTCAATTAACAATTAAAATAAGAAATAATGAGATAATCAATTAACAATTAAAATAATAAATACTAAATTATTATTTAGTTATAAATAATAAAATAGTAAATAGTCGATTGTTTATTTAATAATCTATTAATTTCAATAAACTATTACATAAACGATAAATAATTTATTAATCAATTAACAATTAAAATAATAAATAATTAAATATTATTTAGTTATAAATACTAAAATATTATTCAGTTATAAATAATAAAATATTAAATATTCGATGGTTTATTTAATAATCTATTAATTTCAATAAAATATTACATAAACGATAAATAATTTATTAATCAATTACCAATTAAAATAATAAATAATTAAATATTATTTAGTTATAAATAATAAAATAGTAAATAGTCGATTGTTTATTTAATAATCTATTAATTTCAATAAACTATTACGTAAACGATAAATAATTTATTAATCAATTAACAATTAAAATAATAAATAATTAAATATTATTTAGTTATAAATACTAAAATATTATTCAGTTATAAATAATAAAATATTAAATATTCGATGGTTTATTTAATAATCTATTAATTTCAATAAACTATTACATAAACGATAAATAATTTATTAATCAATTACCAATTAAAATAATAAATAATTAAATATTATTTAGTTATAAATACTAAAATATTATTTAGTTATAAATAATAAAAATAGTAAATATTGGATTGTTTATTTAATAAACTATTAATTTCAATAAACTATTACATAAACGATAAATAATTTATTATTCAATTAAAAATTAAATTAGGAAATAATGAATTAATCAATTAACAATTAAGATAATAAATTTAATTATATTTAAATATTATATAAACAAATAATAAAATATTAAATAAATAAAATAAATTGTTTCTTTGAATTGTGTATTTAAATTTTATATTTCGATTATTTATTTAATATTCTATTAATTATAATTAAGTATTATATAAATAATTAAAATAAGGAAATGAATTATAAATTCTTTTTTTACAATGATATGTTAAGTAAACAATTAAAATCTTTATTTTAAATTACTTATTTAATTTGTTTATAAAGCATTAAATAAACGATTAAAGTAAACCAAGCCATTATAATTTTAAGAAAAGATCAATCAAGTCCTAAAAGAGTTATAGAACTGCAATTATGTAGTGAATATACTTTTGTAATAATAGAATTTCATTAGTGGAGTATGAGATAATGAATGATGTAAGAGGCCAATAATCGAGCCTCATGAGTTGTATAAATAGAAGTCTTTGGGTTAAGATAGAGGCAGAATGAGTTGAAAAAAATACTTGAGCTCTCAGACTCTAAGAAAATCAAAATATTTCTGTCTTTTGATATAATTCTTGTACCAATTTCAGAATATCAATAATATTCCATTTCTTTTATAGAAGAACGAGTTTCTAAATTTCCATTCTCATAGATTCTTGATAGATCTAAGAAGAAACTTCTTCTTATTTTAACAACCAATACAGTTTTGATTTAATCCAAATCTAGGGACTTGTCCTTGGAAACGATACAGTGAAGGCAAGAAGTTGAAATAGAAAAGATCCCGTTAAGGTAAGAGGTCGTTGAATGGAACAATTTGCATATTCAGAGTCTGAATGTCACTCGATTCTAAGAATAAAGATCCAAATCAATTATCACATTTTTCATTCAATAAAAATTGCATTTTCATAATTTATTGGCGTCTAAGTGTTCTAAGTGCACTTGTATTTTGGTTTAGGATGCAATGGACGAACACGATGGAAATTAGAAGAAAAGAGCGAAAAAGACCAATATGGAGGAAAGTGATAGTTCAGGGACTAAGTAAAAATATTATAAACTTGTTTCTAACCTTGTGATGAAAATTCGAGAGTGTTGGAGATCAATTGGATGAAGAAATGAGTCAAATGGATGAAATATAGCCAAAACATTATCATATATCAACTTTCAAGTTGAAAAGTTTTGCACCGATTTTCAGCTTCATATTGAGACCATTGTTTGACATGGAAAACAATCGAATTCGAAGATGGTATCTGAAGCAAAGTTGTAGCCCTTTGAGTTAGCTTTTCAACGCATTTTGAATCACCTCAATCGGATATTAGGAGAAAAAGTTATGGCCTAAAAACGTTGTCAAACGCACCCTTCCCAAACTGCCCGGACGAGTGGGCCGTCCGGGTCCGGACGTCCGGGCCCAGACGTCTGGGGTCATCCGGGCACGGTTTTTTCCATATAAGTCTTGGCATTTTACATACGTAAATTTGTCTGTAATTATACATGTAGATAAATTTTTTTTCTCGTTTTTGTTAAAAATGATTTTAGATCCATTTAAAATTATAAATTTTTTATATATCTATATCGAAATAAAATTTAAATATTAAAAAAATTTACTAATTTAACCGAAGCGAATTTAAAAATACGTAAACCAATTCCACTGATTATTTTAAATAATATCTTCTTGTATATCGTTTGATAAATTTATCTGTTTTCAAGTTTGAAGCAAATAAAAAATGAAACAATTTTTATCTGTGTTGGAGTAAATATACAAAGAAAGTGATTTTGTTTTTAAATTTAATTGGGAATGTATGGAATTCTTTATAAGTTAAAAATAATATTTTTGTCTTTTAAACAATACCACATTTACGTAATTGTATAACATTTTAAGGATATTTTTGTCTTTTAAGTCTTGGACGGCTATTGTGGTGAATGTAAAAAAAAATTGGGTAAACTGACAAAAGACACGTTTGACAAGGGTAATTTAAAAAGTACCCCCATATAGATTGAAGTGGGACGATGAATTGGGCGTGAATTGGATGAATCGGCTTGTTGCCAAACACCTCCCCCGTCTTCTCCTTCTTCTTCTACAGTCTGCCTTATTCTTCCTCTTTTGCTCTCTGGTTTCTTCCTCTTCACCGTCTTCTTCTTCTTATCCGGTCTTCTTCCCGGTTTCTCCAGCTTCCTCTTCTTCTATGTTCTTCTCCTCTTCTGCTTCTGCTTTCTCTGCTGTCCTGTTCTTCTGTTTCTTTATCTGTTCCTCTTCTTATTTTACATCATTAATCCCCCCCCCCCCCCCCCCTTTCTCTTTACATTTCACTATTGCATTGTAATTTTGGTTCAATTTACAGCTTGGGTTGTTAAATCCCAGCTGCTTATCTTTATCTTGTGAGTTCATTGTGGCGGTTGATTGAGTTTTGGTTGAAGTTGAGCTCCAACCGTGACAATTATGAAACAAGCTTCCTTTTCAACTTCTCCCTTCAATTCTAATGGTGATGGTGGGTAATTGGGAATGTTGAATGAACACAACTTTTCTTCTTCTACGAGTCCCTGCATAAGTATAATATTTGGCTGCGTGTATGAAAATTATTTCTAGGCAAATTTTAAAGCAGACAGAAAAAAAAAAAAAAAAAAAAAAAAAATCAAAATAATTATCTTTCCATTTTAATTTTTTTTCCCTTAACATTCAAACATGTCTTGAAAAAAACTATTTAAAAATAATGTTAATCTTTCAAATTCTTGATCTCACAATATATTAGGATGATGTCATATTAATTAAATCTTAGGGGTTGTTTGACTATAAAAAATTTAGTAGATTTTGATAAAAATTGATAAAAGTTATATGCATTATGATATATGTGATTATAATTAATTGTTGATTTTGACTAAGAGCTTGTTTGGGAGGGATTTTTTGGGGGAAGAATTGATTTTGAATAGTGATATGATGAGAAATATGTGGTTGAAAAAGAAGAAAAAATTATTGATGTGATGAAAAATATTATTTTATTGAAGTTATGTGTGGTTGAAAATGAGAATTGATTTACTGTAGAATTTAGAGAATCCGTACCAAACGGGCCCTAACTGTTTAACAACTTTATAAGCTATCCCAAACAAGCACTTATGTGATTAAATTAATTAATAAACAAGCACTCTAGAATTCATATGCGATTCTTTTTATTAATATCCATATTTTAAAATTGTGTCTAGATTCTAGAGTGTTTAAGTACTAGTTCTCTATTTTTGCTTGGAATTCAGAGACTCGAGATGTATACATTCATAACACATTTGCTGTATTTTTATTTAATAAATGAACACAACCTACATATTTCTTGTATTATATAGAAGGAAAGTAAGAAAAAGCTTAGTGAATGGACACAAAATGGTCGAGTACGATATCATTGGTTGTTCCGATCGATATAAAATTTGAAGAATTGTTTTTAGAGTGAAGGATAGACTCAAAATTAATAGTTTAGGAACATTAATAACAATAACCATTAATTGCATGGATCATGTGTGGCAAGGAATTAAAACATTAAGGGCATTATTCATCAAGCACTTTAAAGATTAGGTACCAAAATCACAAAATAATTAAAAAGTTAGGAACTACAATAACTAAGAATGGAGATATTCCTTTTACCAACTCCAAATCATTTCAATTACACCAAAATAAAGACACGTGATGACATGAAGCTTCAATTACATGCATAGACCTTAAATTAAACAAGGCCCATCACTTAATTTAAAGCAGACGCGGAACTTTTTATCGCGACAGTTAATGACCCAATTTTAAAAACCACAAATGTTATGCCCAGAAACCATAAGAATAATCACACGAAAATCAAATTGAAGAAAGAAAATGCAAGAAATTGAAGAACACATAAAAATTTTCTCGTCAGAGCCCCATAGGTTCGGTGACTACTTCAAGGTCCAACACATATCTTGTTGAACATTCATAAAAGTGGATAACACTCTTAGCACTATAATCAAACCAAAACAGAAACGAAGGTAAAGCGAATGTCCACGATACAAATCATAAGCCACATAGGCATATTCCATGAAAAAACCCAAACAAACCCTAATTTTAATGTTAACCAAGAACACATAAAACCTCTCCCTAATCTATACACGTTTTGTTATTTTGATGCCCTTCGAGTAGTATTTTGTAAAACGACATTATGAAATAATATTCGATTATTCACGTGTTATAATTTGAAACAATTATCCAAGGTTTCATGATCATATAGGATGTTACAAATTGTATACTCGATGGTTTGAGTATAGTGAGATACAATTCATGACGTGATCAAAATATATCGTTCACAATCACTCTTTATGTCGATTAGATTGCATTGTTTTAATGAGATTTGTCTAGCTTTGGAAATAAGCACAATAATGTGTTTTGATGCATATTGATCAGAATCGCGTAGATGACTCATTTGTGATTGCTCGGAATGAGACTCCACTTGATTATCAAACGACTCACCTAAATCATGAGCGAGTAATGTACATTTGATTGGTAGTTTAAGTTCTTTGAGTTACCAATAAGGGAAGTCATATTTAGAAGATTGATCCCAGTGCCCTGGGAATCATAGCGAAATAGTTAGAGATCATATAATTGCAATACTGGAATCTGTTAATCATTACGATGAGACAATCATTACACCGAGGCATATTCCATATGCGTTTAAATATGAGCTCAATGGTTTGATGATGAGATCGTTGGAATCTATGTTATTATTTGTTCACAACGAATTTACTTTACGGAAATGGGACTTGGAGGGCAGTAAATGTTGAAAGGGCAAAATGGTCATTTTGCCAATTTTAACATACTGACGGTTAAATGGGGTTTGACTTATGGAGTGATGATCGGAGGATATTGTTATGGGATCATAATTTGCTTCCATATCACTTGACTCAAGAGTGCAATTTTGATTTTTTGGTTGAATAAGTCGAGATTAATAGATGCATCTTAATTGTCAAAAGTTGACCCAATTAGAAACATCTATTGGAGCTTGGGTTTTGAGAGTTCAATTGGGTAATTCTCTTGACTCTAATAAATGTGTGTGACTTAATTGGTTTATTGCGATAACATTAAAGGAAAAATTCTCCAATTATGAAACCTTGATTGAGCAGTATAAATATGCTCTTTATGGTACATTTTGGTAGGTTTTTAGGTGAGACACATTCTATCATATTTCCTGAAAGGGAGGCACCTAATAGAGAGTAAGGGAGAAGAACTAAGAGATGAAGCATTTGATTGGGCTATTAAAAACTTCTTCAATGTTATCATCTCACACTTATGTGTTAGGATTTAAAAACAAAATCCATTGATCTCAAGGTGATCTAAGATCCATTATTCACTTGGATTTAATTTTCAAAGGAAAATTAATTTTCTCATGTGATGATTAAATTCAATAACCAATAAATGGTATCAGAGCCAATGGTCATTGAGAGTGTTGAGTAGGATTAGGTTTTTACATCTTAATGTAAAATGCATCTTTAGTATGAGTGGTAGGTTATTTGATTTGACATGTTTATTGCTTTATATGTTTAAAGTAGATGTTAATATATAATCACTTTTGGCTCTAGATTTTTATATTTCTATTATTATAATATGATTTATTATTGCACTTTTCTCTAGAAAAATTGTAAGGTATAAGGCACTAGGGTTCTATGTATTCTTTTTCCATTTTTTTACATTTTTGTAGGAAGAGAAGAGGATGATTTTTTAGGCTCCAAGAACTTTCAATGTCGTTTTTTTCCCCTTAGTTTCTTAATGCTTTGAAGATGGAAAAACATGAGTGTGGAGGTGTTATTTAGAAATTGAAAGGAATGAGAAAAATGGACAAACTAGAACAAAACCAAAGTAGAGCTTGCCACTGCGACCGAAACAGCGGCAACAGCTACGACTGCTGTTGCAACTGGGAACTGTAGTCGTCGTTGTAGCAGCCACCGACGGCGGTGGTTGCGGCGGCCCTTTTTAGGGCTATTGTCGTCGCCAACGAAGTGGTGGTGATGTGTCCTTGGTGATGTTATTAGAGTTTGTCAAAATAAGTTCAATTTTAAGTTTTTGGACTTTTCTTTAAGACTCGGGTCAATCTTATTTGATAAAGATTTTGGTTTAAGAGATCGTGACTCAAAATTAAATTGGCCCACATTTGGATATTACTTGGATTGGACTACAAGGAAATTGAAGAATTGGACCGGAATGTGGCTCAATAGAATGCTTTAATTCTTAAGTATTTTAAATTCTTAGGATGTGCCAAAAGTGATTATAATTCATTTAATTATTGCTTTTATCACTTTATGAATGATGAATGAATGGATAATTATAACATGTCATGTAGGTTAAATGAAACACCACTTGGTACACTAAAATCATATGCATTGATATTGTATAATTTTTCTGTACTCTAAATTAATTAAAATGGTTGAAAAATTATATTCAATAATTTAGTGCCATTATAATTGTTTGTATTTGACTGGTTAATTATGAAATGGAAACCCAACGGTTTAAAATAATAATGGGAGAAGTTTTATAGGCATGTATTAACAATTGGCCTCCTCCGTTAAACAATTTGTTATTAAAATATATAGGTCTAGTATCGAATTATATCGGTCTTCCAAAGGGAAGACTTCGTTATTTTAGAATAATTGAAATTAGATCTAAAGATAGAATATTTTAAAATAACATAATGTGGTAATTATCCTATAAATAATATCTCATCTATTTCAGATATTTTAAAAAATTATTAATGGAGGTTATTACACTTATATACGAAAATTTTGAAGGTCTTCTTATACAAGATTCCGACAAATTCAATCATAGTCCAAATAATAATCAATTCTTATTTTTATTGTGGCATAAGATGCCTAGCTCAATAAAATAAATGGAAGGATCTTAACCTTGCCAACAACTACATTGACCTCTATAGAGGGCGTGTCAAAAGTTGTAGGGTTTAAGGTCTTTGATTAAAAAAAATAATAATTTTGGGTCTATATTTGCATAAAAAGATTGTTGTTCATTTTATTAATACACGAATCAAGTATTTTACAGAAAATGTCGCTTAATTCATTATCAGTGATAATAAAAACCAACTTGTCGGAGAAAACTACGTTGTCTGGAAAATGAATCTTAACATTGTTCTTACCATTGAAAAACACAAATTTAAGCTGATTGAAGTTTGTCCAAAAGCCTCTAAAGCTGACTCCAAGAAAATGTGGTATCATTTTGATTAGATGGTCCGTTACTACATTTTTGCATCCATGTAAAATTATTGCAACCAAAACATCATAATATGGAAACTACTTTTGACTAATGGAAAGTCTTCAAGAGATGTTTGAACATCAAAGTCGACAAGCTAGACAAACTTCCATTTTGACAATTAAGAACACAATCATGAAACCAGACATCAACGAGGGACCACATGTTAACCATGATTGGTCACTTCAATGCTGCGAAGATTTTAAGAGCTAACATTGATTTCAAGATACATATTGACATGGTTCTTGAGACTTTCCCTGAGATATTCTCATAGTTTATAGTTGATTATAATCTGTACAAGATGTGCATGTCTCTGATGGAATTAATGAAAGAGTTCCAAAACGTGAAAAATATTCTAAAAGCTTGAAGTGGAAATGCTTTGATTGTGACAGTTGGACCCTCTCATCCTAAACTTTTTGGTGGTAAAGGAGAAAATAAAAGAAAGAGGCCAACCGAAAATAAAGATAGCAAGTCAAAAGTGAAGAAAACTATTGCTGATGGAAAATAAAGGGTAATTGTTTTATTTGTGGATGAGAGGGTCATTGGAAGAGGATTTTCCTAGATCACCTAGCGAAGGGGAAGCAAGGAAAAAACAATGCTCTATTCATTGATTCATCCTTAGTGGTTGATTATACTAATACATGGATTGTAGAATCTGGAGCCACTAATCATGTTTGCAATTCTTTGTAAGGGTTCCAAGTAACCAATTACTTTAGTGAAGGGGAGTACACTCTTAGAGTTGGTATGAGAGCAGTAGTGTTTGCCAAAGCTATTGGCACCTTTACTTTATATTTTGTAAAGAGTAGACATTTAATTTTGGATGACTGTTATTATGTTCTCGAACTTACATGAAACTTGGTTTCCGTTGCACTTTTATATCCTGTTGGTTATTCGGTATTTTTACCCGTTCTACGTTGGTTATTAAGTTGAATAATTATGTTACATATTCGGGTCATATGGTTAATAGTCTCTATGTCTAAAGTTCTATGATTGGCTCTATATATAACACTACCGCTGCTAGGAAAAGAAAGAGGTTATTTAGTACTAGTGAAACTCTCTTGTGGCATCTTAGGTTAGGTTATAGTAATCTAAATAGGACTCAAAGATTGGTGAATGATGGACCTTTAAATGAGTTAGAGGTGGAATACACACCAACTTGTAAATTTTGTATAGAAGGAAACATGACCATGAGGCCTTTTAAGGCTAAGGGACTAAGATCTAAAGAAGTTTTAGAATTGGTACATTCCAACATTTGTGGACCTATTCGTACTTAGGCTAGAGGAGGATATGAGTACTCTAGATTTGGATACATATATACCTTATGTCTTACAAATCTGAAGCTTTGGAGAAATTCAAGGAGTTTCAGACGGAGGTTGAGAAACAATTAGGTAAGAGTATCAAGGTTGTTTGATCCGATCGAGGTGGTGAATATCTATCCCAAGAGTTAAGGTTTACTTATCAAATAATGGGACATTGCCCCAATTGAGTGCACCAACAACTACTCAACAGTGTGTCTCAGAAAAAAAACAAACTCTTTTAGATACGATAAGATCAATGATGAGATATTTCTCATTGTTTATTTTCTTTTTGGGATACACACTAAAAATGACCATTTATATCTTGAATTTAGTACCATTTAAGTCAGTTCCCAAGACACCTCTTGAATTGTGGAATGTGCGCAAGCCTAATTTGCACACATTCGGATGTGGGTTGGGGGGGAGGTGTCCACCTTGAAACAACTTTCATAAAAAAATCCAGTGTTCAAACTTCCAAGAAATACT